>JAGQAX010000023.1:24071043-24254441 GCA_019142605.1 Cephalopholis sonnerati
CTTCCTTCCCTGTTTGAAAATATGCAGCTGCACGACGTGTAAATGAAAAATGATAGAAAATAATAGCAGCCTGTACGTCAGCTTTTCTTGCATACAGCGCTGGAGCTGCAGAGGTTAAATGTTTTGCAGCACAGGCCGCAGAAATAAGCCAGAGAGTTAAAGTATCGAGTCCATAATAGTGTGAGACTATTCACAGTCTGTGTTGGAGGAGGTTAAAACATATTTTCAATGACCTCTCATATGAATAAAGTACTGATATTGTTTTAAATGTGTGTACAGTATTGTCTGTGTTAGATACACTGTTTATACATTTTGATGCTTGAATTCTGTCTGTATGAACAGTGTCTCATCTTTTCTATCTGTATATCTATCTACCTATCTATCCATCTGTCTACCCATCCATCCATCCATCTCTCATCTATCATCTGTCATCTGTCATTTATCCATCCATCCATCCATCCATCCATTCATCCATCCATCCATCTCTCATCTATCATCTGTCATTTATCCATCCATCCATCCATCCATCCATCCATCCATCCATCTACCTACCTATATATCCATCCATCCATCTATCCATCCATCTATCTACCTATCTATTCATCCATCTATCCCTCCATCTATCCCTCTATCCAGCTATCTTTCATCTATCCATCCATCCATCCATCTACCTATTTATTCATCCATCTAGCTACCTATTTATCCATCCACCCATTTATCTGTCTACCTATCTATCCATCTATCCATCCATCCATTCATCTCATCTATGCATCTATCATTTATCCATCCATCTGTTCATCTACCTATCTATCCATCCATCCACCCATCCATCTACCTATTTATCCATCCGTCTATTCATCCATCTATCCCTCCATGTTTCATCTATCCATCCATCCATCCATCCCTCTACCTACCTATCATCCATCATCTATCATCTACCTACCTATCTATCCATCCATCCATCTCTCATCTATCCATCTATCATTTATCCATCCATCTACCTACCTATCATCCATCCATCCATCCGTCCATCTACCTATTTATCCATCCATCTGTCTACCTATTTATCCATCCGTCTATCCATCCACCCATTCATCTATCTACCTATCTATCCATCTATCCATCCATCCATCCATCTATCCATCCATCCATCTCTCATCTATCCATCTATCATTTATCCATCCATCTACCTACCTATCATCCATCCATCTATCCGTCCATCTACCCATTTATCCATCCGTCTATCCATCCACCCATTCATCTATCTACCTATCTATCCATCTATCCATCCATCCATCCATCCATCTATTCATCCATCCATCTCTCATCTATGCATCTATCATTTATCCATCCATCTATCTATCTATCATCCATCCATCATCCATCTTTCATCCATCCATCCTGGCAGCCCTGCACTAACATGATCAACTCCTCCACATTAACCACAGTCTGATATTCACAGAACAAGGTAAAGATATCTGTGGGCTGTGATTGGTTGTTCCTCGTCACATGACATGTGGTACACGCTGCTGCGTTCCTAAAGTTGAGCTCAGTGTATCTCAGGGCGCAGCCATCGGGACCTGAAAAACAGACGCTCAGGAACGTGTGCACGCTGTGACAGCAGTGCTCTGGCATTTGAACATGCTGCATTGTGATCTGATCACTCACTGGCTGTCTGGGACACACTTGACCACATGTCCCTCTCAGTGTAAACACTACTGCGTCCTGATGTGTCCCCAACAAGGACTGCGTCACCAGCGCAGGACATGGTGCTTGTTGCGCTATAACTTGCCAACTTTACAATGAGTTGGACATTGTGTTGCGTGACTGTCCATCAAAGGAGACATGTCGAAATTTGCTGACAGTGATATCTCCAGCTGTTCTGACACAACGGCTAACGTGACTAGCGAGCGTGCTAGAATGTGGATGTAATAACTCTGAGGGCGGGTTGACCTTTGAGGGGAAGTGTCAGAGGCAATAACGAAATCTGGAAGACGTCCTCTGCTTCTTTCATGTTTTACTGGGGTTGGACAAATGGACATGTTCGAAATTCTGAGGCAGACGTGTCCCCTGCAAGTCCCCGAAATCTACGCCTACACCAAAGACACTCGATTTACTTCAGAAAGGCATCGAATCCTCGAAACTTGGGATCGCAAATTTGGCATTTTTGCTTTAAAAGTAACAGCACCAATGTGTCCTAGAGGTTAAGCTGCATACTATGTAACCACAGTGTGTGTGTGTGTGTGTGTGTGTGTGTGTGTTGTTTTATCAGTGATGTCACCCTTCCTGCAAGTCCTGCAGGTCGCAGTCATCGTCAGAGGTGTCCAGTGACATGTGCCCTGCAGGCCTGACATCAGCAGGTTTGGAGTGTGTGTTCTCCGTATAATCAATCATGGCTGTGAGCTCAGGAGCCTCCCCGGGGTTACCGAGTGTATCGTCCTCTCCGGCGCCACAGGAAGGTTGTGTTATTTAACGTCGCACACATCCTTGCTAATAAAAGTTTAATCAAACCACTTCGACTTTTGAAAGGCTGCAGTTGTTTGCACCTTTTGTTTCCTGCTCGATTCAGGAAATAATTTCCTCCATGTGGCGTGTAAATGGTATCAGACCGCGTGGGATCAGTTCAGTGGCCTCAAATGTTTGGAATTCCAGGATTGTACCTCCATCGGTGATTTAGGAAATACGCTGCGTCGATTTGGAGCTTTTATTTTACCCCGAAAAATAATTGTCTCACCACACAGCGAGGCGAGAAATAAAACGTTTCCCGGTCCATTATGAAATGGATAAACTAAAATCCCTCCCAGCCTTCCTCCTCCTCGGCTGTACCCGCCTCCCACACACACACACACACACACACACACACACACACACACTGCGAGGGGCCCCTTGCTTTTCATAACAAAGGCCCTGTCTAACCCGAGCGTGCGGCCCAGTATTGCGTGGCAGAGTGGAAAGCTGTGTGTGTCTGAGTGGGGAGCCCTCTGAAGCGCCCCGGCGTGTCAGGTGTCACTGACATCTGTGCATGTGCGCAGATTTGGTCGAGGGGGGGTGTGTGTGTGCGCTGATGTCCATGCGTGTGATGCGTCTTAATTGTGCATCTGAGCCTGATCTTTGACCCTCCTTGCTCTTCAGCCCGCCATAAGCTCCGCCGCTCTCCGCGAAATATTAAAATAATTTCAGGCGTGTTTGTGCAGAGGAGGTGTGGGGGAGGTGCGGGGGAGTTGACAGAAGTAATTGGAGCGCAGACCTTGCAACATTTTGACATGAGATGAGGAATCTTTGCTGGTGAGCTCAGCTCTGTTGTTTTTGTTTTTTCAGCTCTGGTGTTTTCTTTTTCCGTCTCCCACCCCACCTCTCTCCCTTCTCCTTTCCCCCGTGCTCCTCACTGTCCCTCTGAGCCGGTCATTAACGTCTCAGCCCGCCCCCACCTCAAACTGACCCAGCTGGGGGAGAACATAGCCTTTTTGGCGAGCGGACAACGCAGCCTCTGAGGCTTTCCAGAGGTCACTGCGAGTGTACCGTATGTGTGTTTCTGTACGTTCTCATTCCATACCTCACACTTTTGTTTTTTTTTAATCCGTCTATAAGAATCCAGGCCTGACACCAGACGCTCCCGTGATCTGGATCATTTGGTGTCAGGTGGTCGTAAAACATCAGTCTCAGACTCTTTCTCATCTTGACGTTAGAACAAAAAAGAAGAGTTTAGTATTTTCTCAAGTTTTTAGTCTTTGCTCTGCTAAAGTTGTGTGACGTAAATATTGTCGACATCCTATCAGTGCGCTCTCCAGCACCAAACAGGAAGCAGCAAAGAAGGTAGACAGTCAAGCCCTGTTTCCACCGAGCAGTACGGTTTAGTTCGATACGCTTTTTTTCTGTTTCCACTGTGAAAAGTTGTGGATGGTACCAATGAAACCGTTCTGTACCGTCCCCATGTTTGGTCCCCCCTCTGTTGGGGTACCTAGCACACAGATCTGGTACTAAAAGGTGGAGCTGTGAACACTGCAGTCTGATTGGTCAGTAGAGGACGGTCACTCTGCTCAGGGCTGAGTTGTGTCTGGTTTTGAGGCTCATGTAACCACTGTTCCACCACTGTTAAAAGTGGAACGTTAACTTGTAATGTTACTCAATACATGAGTTTACGACGTGAATCCATCAACACACCTTAAACAACTTGACAACTTTGACCATCACTTTAGTTTTTATTGTCTCTCTTGGACGACACAGACTTTAAGTAATGAGTGGATCTTCAAGTGTTTAAAATATATATATTAATTTCAACCACATAATGTGAACTGCATATATTCTAATCCTCACTTGGAGAAAAAAAAGCATCGTGGAGTGTTGTTCCTCTGGGAAACAGCAACACTAAACCCCTGAGCTTGCCTGAGAAGGACTAAATGCACAAACCCGCTATTTTTAAATATCCCATGGAGAGAGACTCTCACTGCAGCCTGTTCTATTTTGTTCTGAAAATGTCGGCGTGCAGCCTCGTTCTGTGGACGATTAACCAGGTGCAGACTGATAATGAGGAAATACAGTGAGTGCTGGACGGAGCAGTGAGTGACAACAGCCCCGCCCACATTTAAGAGCACTGTTCGCAGTGGAAACACTAGGGTCTAGGTACCATGTCTGAAGGGTTACTTTTGGTTCCAAAGTGTTCAGAGGTGTTTGTGTGGACCGATATTTCTCACAGTTTCAGTTCCTTTGAGTTGACACATGTTAACGTGTCAAACCTTTGGGTTTCGAAACTTTTTTCAAAAGATGGTGTCACTTTCTCTGTGACTCAGTCAGGACACGCACTTTTGACAGCTAGTGCTGCCCGCCACACACAACTTCTCTTCAAAGCATCACCAGTCATCATGTATTAATTTACATCAATACATTTAAGATATTAATATGAATGCATTAATTCAGCATCACACTTGTATGTAGGAAGGCTACGTAATCTCTGTATGGTACAAAAATGTCACTGTTGTTCTTTGAGGGATGAGTAGCAGGGGTAGACGTCCCAGGTACCTTCACAGCTTTGTGCTGCATTCATGTGGTGTCCGAATAATCAGAAAAATTAGTTCCTGATCATTTTTCTAACTGGATCCGTTTCCTTTGCTCTTTGTTAGCAACGTGTTGTTAAAACGCTCTGAGCAATAAAATACAACACATATTCTTTGTCCATGTTGTTGCCACATTACAACTTGAAGCTCATGAACACACCGAAGTCGGAAGAACGACCAGCCAAGGAACCCGGTGAATGCACCCTTGCCCTCGGCTGGCTGAGGGCTCAACTGGACTCCGATTTAATTGGTCCTCGTTTGTTGATTCAGGGCTGATTCTGCAGCATGTTACAGCATAACAACAAAATGTGCAGCAGGAATAGGAGTGCAGGTTTGGTAGCAGGCTGTTCTAGGTAAAGCTGACCGCTCCAATGCTATGCACGGAATATAGCCTTAAGGTTTCGTCAGGTATTCCAGGCAACAGGGGGGATTGTTGGTACAAAATAATGTCTTAGGGTGTCCAGTTAAACCATTGCTTTGCCGTTTATACTATATGTATAATATTTTCTAGGTAACGAGCCCATGCTTGTATGTAGGTAGGCTGTAGGAGCCCAGCAGATGTTCCTGGGCGAGCAGCATATGTCCCACCTCAAGAGAACTGTTCGTTCAGTCTTGTTCAGGGACTGTAGCTGTCAGACTGTCTGGATTTGAGTCCAATTCAGTCGCTTCTTGTTCACTCACCATAGCAAGGGGCGTGAGCAGTACCCTACGATAGTTGAGCACTCGGACATTCAACAGGCTGACCTGGTGCATACTGAACACTAAAAAGAGTTGTTTCCAAAAGATTTGTTCGTTTATTTTTGCCCATCATCGGACCGTAAACATGGAGGAGACTCCAGGGAGGTGCAATGTGAACAAGTCTTGGTTCTCTTGGACTGTGGGAAAGGAGGAGAAACTGGTGGATGTTTAATTCGGCGTGTATCTGATCCTCCAACCAGCGCTAACTTTAGAGAGAAATCTGAGAGAAACTGTTGGCCTCACATTCCTGAACTGAATGCACTTTAACTCATCTGCTGAATCACAAAATGACCCGTTAATGAGCACACTTCTCTGTTTTCTTTCTGTCTCCCTCTGTTTTCATCGTGCAGAGAAGCGATGAGGAATTACCTGAAGGAGCGAGGCGACCAAACTGTCATGATCCTGCACGCGAAAGTTGCACAGAAATCCTACGGCAATGAGAAAAGGTGAGTCATGCTTCATCAGGGTTTCCTCAGGCAGTGATTATCATTGGAAGTTATTGGACCGGAGAAAACAGAATAAGGCTGAGAAACTTTTTGGAGGTTTAACAGATTCGTAGATGGAAAACAAAAAGCTCCCAGTTTCATCAGTAATCTCTCTGGCTCTCTCCACAGTGTTGGATTAACACCTCACATTCATAAAACTGATTTCCCTTTCATTATTTTCTTTGCTGAAAGTTGGAGAAGAAATCGACACCGCTTTCATGTCTTGTTCAATAAATACGAAGCTGCAGCCAGCAGGCTGTTACTTAGCAACCCTAGGCAACAAAGCCCACCTCCCAGCACCTCTAACGCTCTCTAATTACCACCACGTTTTATCTTGTTTGTTTCTATCTTGTCCACAAACACGATATGTGCCAGATTGTTTCTTGGCCTGGAGCAGATAAGATGTTTCCTCCTGTTTCCAGTCTTTATGCTAAGCTAAGCTAACAGGCTGCTGGCTGCAGACGTAGGCCCCGATCACTCCGAGACGCATTGCTACAGGTGCGGCCACAATTTTCAGGACAGAGCTTTTATTTTGAAGTGCTGTTTCCTGCTGTAGAGAGAGTGTCAAACAGACAGCTACTTGACAGCGACGGCAAACTAGCTCAAAGACATGTCCAAACACAAGTTTGACACTGAATATATAACACTGTGTGGACCTTGAACTAATGACTGAGGAGAAATCTGGACCCTGAGGCTGGACCAGTTGGGAACCACCGCACTAAGTTTGTATTTGGTCAAAAAGAAAATCTGTGCTTTTGATCAGTGTCTAAGCCCCACGTTTTTCTGCCCCACTGCATCCCTGTGTGCACCACAAAGCATCATATAAAGCTAGCGTAGCGTAAGCTAACTGAGCTACTAACACAGCACCACAGCTGGAAACAACAACACATGATAGGTTGTTGCTTCATCTGTCATGTCCATCTATGGTGAGAAGTGTCAGGCGTCAGTTTGTAGCTTCATTTCACCATCTTCTTGAAAATGACTTGTAGCCTGTTGCTGTGTCGCTGGATCCGTACACATGCTGCGTTCAATGTAGATTGGGTGAAACCACGCTCAAAAGCAAGAGCAACACCGTCGCAGTAGCACCCCAAGATAAACACAGTTTTTTTGGAATGCAGCAGAGCGCACAGCATGTCATGTGACAAGGAACAACCAATCAAAGCCAGCAGATATCTGTCCTTCCGACCGTATATATCAGTATGAACAGGGTTGTAACGGTGTAGAGGGTACAACTGGACAGAAAATCGTAACTTTAGTTTAGTTAATTTCAAAAGGTTGACTTTTTACTTCCAAGTTGCAGATGTAATACTAAAACATTTGTTTAACCAAAAATAACCCTCTGGTCTCGTTCTTCTAGACTGTTTATAATAATAATTCTGTTTTACCATGAAACCGTGATATTTTCTGCGCATGTTTTTGTGTTGTGAATGCGTGTGATTTGACATTTTATCTGCCTTTTATCTGGTTTTTAAAGCCATATCCTGCGCTACACTTTAAATTCCTGGTTGTTTTTGTCTATACGTGGTAACAAAGCAAAGGATTTTATCCATCAAGCACTCGGATATCTTGTTTATGTCCCCTGGTGCGGACAGCCTACCGAGGCAAGCGAAGTGGCTTGTTTTTAGCACTGGGGGCTAACCACCACAGCGAGGATTGCAGATACTGGGTCAAGACATGCTACAGTTTGTTGACTGAAGCTTAATCTCCACAATCAGCTCTGAACTCCGGATCTCAGTCTATGATGTGGTTGCTTAGAAACGTGAGGCACAACCTGCCTCCACCAAAGCACCTAGCGCCCAACCTTGCGTGTTTCAGACGGTACAACAGGCAGCATGTGTCCCTGCCTTTAAATAGACATGAGAGTGATATCAGCCTCAGCTGACCCCCAAAATGTTGAGCTTTTCGAGACAAACACTTTTTATAATCTAATTTTAACTATTGTTGCGTCTCACTTCAATTTCACTTCCTTATTTTTTCCAGATATGAGTTAAAAAGTCACTTGTGAATGTTTCGACCTCTAATCATGAGCGTGAAGAAGCCTTTACACACGCTGACCTTTTGTCGAGTGCTCTGATTGCAAACAGCTCAGCCTTTAAGGGAGTTATTAGCATCATGTCGAGACGCAAACTTGGCTCCCCTTCCTCGCCAGGGTTTATGGAGAGGTAACGCGTGTCACTCAAGGGGACCAGGGGGCGAACAAGTCAACCAAAAACACACATTCCAGCCTGCCTCCGTGCAGCGTGGACACCTCGACCTTTGTGACCTCCTGAATCAGAGGAGGTCAGAGGAGGAAATGAGTGGCGACCTCCGGTGTGAGGCCAGGTTCAGGTGACGGAAAGCGAGCGATGGGAATAGGGGAAATAAAAGACACAGGGGGAGAACGTACTGATGTTGAGGTGTAAGGGTTCAAGGACGAAAGCACACGGGTCTCAGAGGTTCACAGGTTTTGCATTTTTTTTCTCCTCTCTTGAACTCTGCAGCGTCTTGTCTTCCTCAAACCCTTCCTGTAACTCTGCTCTCACCTTTTTACCTCTCGCTCTCAAACTTTTTATAGCTTTCCCCCTCCGCTCCACCCGCCCCCACCCTCTCTGGCTCATTATGCAACTCTCCTCAGCTCTCCATCCTCCGCCTGTTTTTTCTTGGCCCGGGCCGCGGCGCTGCTTGCGATCTCATCAGGCCCTATCTCTTGGCAAATCGGCCGTTTGCGGGCCAACTCGGAGACACCTCGGAGAGTTGGAGCACAACAGGAGAGAAAGACGGGAGAGATGAATTCCTCAGATAAATTGCAGCCGTCGCGTCCAGTTAAAGTGACACCGGCGAGGCGAGCGGCGCTGAGAGGAAACCATTTACTTGTCACATGCACGCGGGTGCAGGTTTCAGTATCAGTGTCAGCCGGGTTGCGAGTTGCTCAATGCCGTGCAGTTGCAGGGATTACATTTGTGTGCTCAGTTAAAACCACAGTATCTGTAACCAATAGAGCGTCCAGCCAGATCTCACACACTCACACTCACAAGTGTCTGAATGAGTGTGTGCTTAGCTGAAGGGATTTCTGCTGCATCACAGACACAAAGTGAAGCCCCTGCCTCTGTGTGCACGTCAGTGTTTCAACATCCTTTGGCCTGCAAAGCCCCGTCGTGTTCATGTCGTCCGTCTCGCACCTCTGATTACTTCTGTCTGTATCGTAACAAGGGAGCCCAAGACAGTGGGTGCACGGGGAATGCAAATGTCCCTCTTTCTAGCTGCCTCTCCTCTGTGTGTGTGTGTGTGTGTGTGTGTGTGTGCGCTTTTTATAGGAGGTGAAAGTAGACAAACACCCACAGAGACAGACAGTGGTGTTGTGAAATAGGTCGCTTTCCAGTTCTACACTGACGCACAGGAGTTTATTTAAAGTTGATTTCAGATGCGATGAAGCTGAGGCTGTCTGAGCCTGACGTGAGGAAGTGTTTTCAGGCAGAAGAGCAGGAAATCCTGAAATGGAAAAGAAGTTTTCGTTTTCTTGAGATCCTGGTTTTATGTTTATTTTAACAGATCAGTTTCATGCTGGACGGCTCATGTTAACATCTGCTAAATGAGGCTGGACAGCTTGAAGACAGAGTGCTTAGTTTGGTTGTATATAACAGCACGCTGATAAAAGCTCCGTGTGAAGCTCAGCACAGGTCTGCCCTCTTCTGGTGTGAATCGAGAGATACACATGTTCCAGCTTGTTCTATTGACAGAGGTTTTTCTCTGGTCATGTCCTTGAAATATACTTTACACAAATATTATTTCTCTGTTGAAATGTTTGACTTTTTTAGGACAAATAATCCAAAAGGAATTTTCAAAGCCTCCAAACTTTCTGAGCTCATTTTTTCTTTTTCATCCAAGCTTAAGTGGATTAAAAACATTCATGTATTTACAGTAACAGACTAAAATATTGGTTTCAGAAGCTAAAGTTGTCACAAACATTTAGACCTCAACTTTTTCAACTCCACCCCTCCCTGTCATGGACCCATTTTTTGTTTTTTAGAGGAGACAGGGGATCTTTAGCGGGAGATAGCACGTCAGGAGTATGTAACCAGAAGACTCTAGTGTTGTCTGCGTTGTGTAGATATAAAGAGGCCCAGATCGTGGATAACTTCGGAGTCGATCTCAGCAAGTCGGTCCCTCCAGAAAATGGCGATTTTGCGATCCCAATAATGAACGCAAATCCACCGAAAGTCCACAATATCTGCGGGGGCTTGCAATTTTTCAAAAGTCCCGCAATTTTTCCGGCTGACTAGAAGTCGTCAAGCATGCGGCGTCATCTGAAACGTCATCAGACGCGTCATCAAATGGCGCTAATGTCATTGCAGTATGGAGAAACGCTCTGTATTGACATAAGAATTGTCACCTTGTTTAAATGCATACAATATGTGTTGAATTGATTCAAATGTAATGTTTACAGAAGATGTAGCTTACATGTTGTTTTACAGTCACATTGTCTGCTTTGAGAGCTACAATATTCACTCAGGATTTTTTAAAACATTATTGGAGTCCATGTTTTGAAACTAATTCAATAAAACAAACATTTGCAGCTGTTTTTGTAATATTCAGTATGATTATTATAGCAAGTCATTACATGACTTATTTTTTGGAGGCAGTAGTTTTAAAAAAATCACTTTTTTTTCTCTCCTGACTTGCAATTTTTGTCATTTGCCGCAATTTCCTGCAAAAAAACACATAAAAATGTTGCAATTTTCATCACAATTTTTGACAAAATTGGCTGCGAATTTAAGGTTTTTTTCACCATGAGACCCTGGAGGGACTGACAAGTGGCAAAAGCAAAATCCTCTGTCATATCCAACCATGCAAACTCCAGCTTCTACACAAATTAAGCGGCACAAGATTATATTAGCATAAAATAAACTTATAAACAACTTAACAGCGCTAAAACACAGAAATGACTACAAGAGCAACGTCGCTTACCTCTCACATGGAGCACAACAGCAAAAGGAGAGAGGCAAGGTGGGAGACACCCCTTTATAGGTGGGGTACCCCAGCAATTGAAAGATTAATTTAGGATGTGTCAAGTTTTTCATGTATACATCATATACACAGACTGTGTTAATAATGGAAGGAGCCACTGTGACGTCACCCATTGGTTTGTAGACTGCTGCTTTTAAGCCTCGAGTTTGGTATTTCGGCAGACGCCATCTTGGGGTTTTTTTGTTGTGTTTTGTTTTGGGGTTTCTTTCATAGCCAGAAGTGACCATATTTGGGCACTGTGGAGGATCAAAGTGGATCTGACTCACAGACTGTGGTGACATCTCACAGACAGCCTGTCACTGTAGCAGCCCCGCCCTTACATATGTGTAACTTTCAGCCTTAATAAAATGTACAAGGGTGAGTTATAAAATAACTCAGCCTTTTACAGTTGTCATGAAGGTTGACATTAGCTCTAGAGACCAAAACTGTTATTGTACCTGGCTGTAAACGTGTTTATGTCTGCTGTACAGTTGGGCATTTTAACATGGTGGTCTGTGGGGATTGACTCTGTTTTGGAGCCAGACTCAAGTGGCAGTTTCTGGCTTCATTTTTCAGCCTCTGAGGTTGCCACTTGGTCTTATGTCTTTGATAAACAGTGAGTTTTGGTTAGATGCCTATTCAGGCTTTATAAGTTCAGAGTGTATCAGGACTTAGAACATTATGATGAAAGAATATAACGGCCATTCGCATGCTCAGTTGTATCTCATAAGATGTTGCAGTGATTTTTGGGTTGATACCATTTGTTACAGAGATTTGGGGCGACATTTAAGAACTTTTGACCAGTCTAGAATTGATAAAAATGGTAAAAAATCCCTCCAAAATGCCGCATTAAGACACCAAGACTTTGAGCAACACAACAGAAAAATCCATGCTGTGATTTGATGTCAAAAACTTTTTAAAATTGGGAGATTTTTTTCTAAGAATTGCATTTTTCTGCGATTAGATGGCGAGCAATTCTATTCTAAAAACTGCTGAGAAACCCCGTCATTGTCACCGTACCTATAAAATCCATCCATCCTTTGAATGCTCCAGGTCTCTAGTTTGTGGTTGTAAAGTTTCATGAGGCTGCGAGGTCACTATAGCTTCAAAAACTGTTCTCACTACAGTGAAATGAAGTTGATATGTTAACTTAGGTTCAGCAGCAGGGCCACGCCTCAACCACACCTGCCAATACTACTTATACCTGGTCAACCCATCCTGCTGTGTTTGTCCCAGATTTCTCGCTTCACGCCTAAACGCTCGATTAAACAACGCTGAAATTTCAAAAGAATCACCACGGATCCTGAATTACAAATCAACCTGCCTCATTCAGACGACAGTTTTTACGATGATGATCTGTTTGAAACTGATTATCCTCCAGCTGCGTCACAGCAGGCAGACTACAACCGAGCCTCTTAGCAGAGCCGCCCATGCTACAACGAAATGGCTACTATGGGGACTAAGGACGCATTCACACTGGCACTATTTGGTCCGCTTTAAACGAACCCCGGTCCGCTTCCACTGATAGTTTGGTTCGTTTGGAGTGGTGTGAACGCTCATTCGAACGGGCGAACCCTGGTCCGCTTGAAAACTGGGGGTCTCGGTTCACTTGCAAGTGAACCCTGGTGCATAAGTGAACCAAAGACAGCAAGTGATGTAGAGCGCAGTGCATTTTGGGGAGACAAAAAAAAAAACAAAGCCAACAGCGCAAACCGGGAGAAGCAGAGGTAAAAAAAAAAAAAAAGGAAAGGTTGGAAAATGTCTCGTGTTTTTGTGGTAACCAAGTCGGCTGAAGGGGATGGATTTCCAATCGATGAGCCAGGTTGTCTTCTTCCTTGTGCTTTTTTTCTTCCTGGTCAGCGGTCATTTAGGGCAATACTGCCCCCAAACGAGCAGCTGTTGTAACTGCGCGACGTTGTCCAGGCGGTTTGGTCCGCTTTAAAAGGTGCACTGAACCAAATGAAGGTGTGAAATGTTTTGGCATTCCCCGCCCAATCGAACCGAGTCCCGCGGACTATCCTGGTGCGAATGCACCCTAATATCATCACACATTAATAAAGTTGGGCTCATTGAATCCAGAAGAGTCTCAGCTTTCCAGTCACACCCAATTCATGCAATTCCAAGAATGTAAAGAGGCTCCAGTGTGCAAAAATATTCATATACAATAGGCGAAAATTCACATTTATACTGCATGCAAGTGTGAAGTGGATTGTCTGTAAAGGGGAGACTTGTGGGTACCTACAGAACGCATTTTCATTCAGATATCTTGAGATGAGAGGTCAGGACACTGATGTGAAAGTGGTCATCCCACTTAACCATTCCAGAAAAGCTGGCATGACTTGCTACAGATGGGTTCCTCAGGTCCTCTGCTTTCAGTAATGTCAGCCGAGGACGCCGGTGTCCCCGCAGAGTGGGAGAGGTTAAGCGGTTTTACTCTGGCAGATGTTTAAGTAAATATCAGTGAAGGAGAAAACAGCATGCCTTTCAGATGGCGTGAGGATCTGTGTCCAAGTATTAACGGGTATTTGTTGTGGCTGTGTGCAGGTTCTTCTGCCCTCCTCCCTGTGTTTACCTGATGGGCAGCGGCTGGAAGAAAAAGAAGGAGCAGATGGAGCGGGACGGCTGCTCCGAGCAGGAGTCGCAGCCCTGTGCCTTCATCGGCATCGGCAACAGCGACCAAGAAATGCAGCAGCTTAACTTAGAGGGAAAGGTACAACACACACACACACACACACACACACACACACAGGCTGTAACTCTGTTGTTTATCTTTGCACAAAAACATGCGGTTACTTCACACCTTCGCCTCAGGCATGTTACAGAAAAGATACAGGAAGTGTGTCATTTACCCTCAGTGCATTTGAAGGTTATTAATTCTAACAATTTTTCTGTTGACAGCGGTGACAAACATGTGACAGGTGACATGTTAAATCATCACTCAAGCCGCTAAACAAAAATAGGAATGTGAGCTGTGTTCCCATGTCACTTTGTGTATCTACCTTCTCCAGGAAGCGTCGGACAGAATCGAGCGCATGCAGCAGGAAAATAAAAACAAGATGTGATGTGTTCTGATTTCTCCTCTCTGCCTCTCTCTGCCATGTCCGCCCAGAATTATTGCACAGCCAAAACCTTGTACATATCCGACTCCGACAAGAGAAAGCACTTCATGTTGTCTGTCAAGATGTTCTACGGCAACAGCGCTGACATCGGTGTCTTCCTCAGCAAGAGGATCAAAGTCATCTCCAAGCCCTCCAAAAAGAAGCAGTCGCTCAAAAACGCTGACTGTAAGTTTGTCCCTGTCTGTTTCTGTCAGGTATTGGGGGGAGCGTGGGAGCGTACACTGGGCTTTTGTGTTTGCCTATAGCTGTGTTGTGTGTGTGTGTGTGTGTGTGTGTGTGTGGGGCCTATTTTGGGTGTATTCTTCAGTCACGTTATTTGGATTGAGCTTGTGTTTGACAGACTCTCTCATACATTTCTTTGCACTCAACTTTATTAAAACATGGATCCACTCCGGCTAAAGATAATCAACAGACCTTGTTGTGAGCAGTTTCATGTCGGAACTATTTTCTTTCTACCAAACTACACCCACCAACCGTATCACCGCACTGAAGGAAGTGTGCATCTACTGCTAGCTAACGTAGCACTACTGAGCTAGCTAACGTTACACCTCAGTCAAGGAGGACGCCATTGATGTTTACATCTCATGCTGTAACGAGCCTGTCGTCCATGAGTAGCTGCACGCTTCCTTCTGCGCCGTGATACTGGAGTCTGTCTCTCCAAAACCCCAAAATTATGTCATCTAATGTCTTGTTTCGTACTCACGCCAAAGGGTTCTAGTTCCCCGTCATGGGAGAGTGTGTAAAGCTGCCAATATTTGAACGTAAGAAGCTGCAATAAGAGTATTTTGGGGTACTTTTATAGTACTTTTCTATGAAAAATGACTGAAACCGATTAGTCGACTACTAAAATAGTCACTGATTATTTTAATAGTCAATTAGTCATCGATTAGTCGAGATGGTTGCAGCCCTAGTAAATACTCCGTTTGAGCATATATAGTTCTGTTGCACCTGCTCTGTTTTGGGAAAGTATATAAGGGTGCTTTCAGACCTAGAGTTGTCTCCTTTGGTCTGAATCAGGCACTAATGTTGTTTCAAAGTTGTATAATTGCCTAGAGTTGGTTGGTGTTCTCACGGCAGCATTTACAAGTGGACCAGATCAAATGCCTTGTGTGAGAAAGCTGCTCTTGATTGGTCAGAATTTCCATGTGGGAAAAATCCAGGAAGTAAAGAAAACGTTGAAGAAGTGCACACTGTCAAGATAAATGTGACACTTTCTAATGTCACAATGGAGGGACAACTACGCAGGTTGATTTTAGCGCTGCTCATCGTGGACTATATTGCTGTCATTGTTCATTTGAGTCAAAGCATACAGTTTGAAAACGAGGCGCGGCTCCAACTAGAAAACAATGTTTTGATGCATTGGATGTGCTGAATGTGCATATTAAGGCAGTACAGGAGGAGGCGCACATTAATAATCCTCCAGGACTGTAACATGCTCATGTTTAACCCAAACAATGTGTCATGTGACTGCAGTTGGTTCAGATCCAGGTCGGACTGAGACCACCTCCTCAAGAAGGTCTCGGGCCGGTTGTTTTGGTGCACATCTGAGTGTGATTGCTGTGTTCACACCTTCTCAAATGAACCAGACGAACTGTACCAACCTCTCCCAGCTCAAATCAGTAGACAAAACTCATCTTTTCAAAATGGCTTTTAATGTGTGAATATTGTTGTTTGTATTTTTATATTTGTATGATATATATTACTGTTGATATTTCTAATCTAAAGTAACTTGTGTTTTGAAGGTGCTGCAACAAGAAAAGCTTTTTATTATCAGTGTTTTCATTTCCATCCACTAGGGGGCAGTGTAGCTTCACTTCAGAGTTCCTGTCAGTAACCCAGTTGTGTCACATGCAGCACACCTGCAGTTCACACATCACCTGCTCTGCTGTGATCATCACACTGTTAACACAGCTGACATGAAAATAACATGTCATGTTCGGCTCGTTGTGTAACCCTCCTGTCCGTGTGTTCTTGTTCATGTTTGTCCGCAGTGTGCATCGCATCAGGGACCAAGGTGGCACTGTTCAACCGGCTTCGGTCCCAAACAGTCAGCACGCGCTACCTACACGTGGAGGGTGGCAACTTTCACGCCAGCTCCCAGCAGTGGGGCGCCTTTTACATCCACCTGTGTGAGTCTCCCGTTGCTGCGACACCAGCACACGTAAATTAATGCAGAGCAGGTTTGAATCATGTCGAGGTTCCTCGTGAATAAAGAGGGGAATGTGGTTTGATGGCCTGTCAGTTTATCTGCATGATGCTGTCTGCTCATTTGAAACGTATCCCACGCTGTGTTATAGTAATAACAGCGCTGAATCATCGCTGACAAAGAGGTTTGATTGAAGGAATGTGGGTTTGACTGGAGAGAATTTGTTCGCTGCAGCTCTGACTTCCTTTTTCCTGCATTTTTTATTGACAGTGGATGACGAGGAGTCAGAAGGAGAAGAGTTCACTGTGAGAGATGGTTACATCCACTACGGCCAGACAGTCAAACTGGTTTGCTCTGTCACTGGCATGGCCCTGCCCAGACTGGTAAAAGAACACGCATCACTTCAGAGTACAATGATCAGAACACAGATAAAAACTTATAAGAGGACCCATTGTCCACATTTTCAGATTCACACTTGTATTTAGGGTTTCTACTGTTACATGTTTACACGCCTTAATGTCCAAAAAACACTTTATTTCCTCACCTGTGTTCACCCTCTGTCTGAGACACTCTAATTTAGCGCGTGTCTCTTTAAGCCCACCCTCTCAATAAAGCCCAGTCTGCTCTGACTGGTCAGAGTTTGCGAGTCTGTCACATCTCAGCATCTCTGTGGGCCTTTCCCAAACCACCTCCTTCACGCTTTCCCTGTCCACTTGCACTTTGCATGTTCATTCAAAGTGTCCGCCACATTAAGCGCCATCCCAAACCAACTAGTGAGGAGTGGACGTGGGTGCCGACTTACTGACCATGTGCGACGCAGAACTGTGTTCATCACGGAAGAAGCTCCGTACAAAAATAAAGTTCCACGCGACTGCCCAGAGGAGTGTAAACTGTTCAAACTAAGATAGACATTTAACATTGTCATACAGATATTGACATTTTAAATGCTACATTATGTTAAGGCCTTAATAAAACCGTAGTCGTGTTTATTTTATAATAAAGTGTAACAGGAACTGTTGAAAACGAGCAGCTTATAAACATCAGAGTGAAAAATGAGAAGATGTTTACAAAAATAAAGGACAAGAAATGCCACCATTGAATGTCAGGGATACGTTTACGTACGTTACCTGTTTACGATAAATTCATTCATTTTAAAGGCAAAAGGATACTATACGCTACCAGAATTTCAATAAACAGCAGCACAAATCAAATAAAAGTGATACAAATACATATAAAAAAACATAAAATGGGAGTAATTTACTTTTCGTCACGGTTACCAAATGTAATAGTTATAATAATACAGCTCCTTTTTTCACTACAGTGAGGGAAGTTTGTCACAGAGCTTGCCATTGTGCTTATCCCCTACTTTATTTAGCTGTGAAGGTGACTACAGATGGAGTGACACTCCGAGATGGAGTGGGTGTGGGTAGGGTCCAGTTCACTGTAAGATGCCTTCAACACAACAGGTGTGATTGTTTCTTTGAGGAAGTGGAACAAGGTTTGAGATTGTGAACGCCTGAGGAGACACCTGACGTACTCTCAGCTGTATGCTCTCAGCTCTCAGGCTGATTGATGGGTGGATGTCAGGATGTTATTGCTTGAGATTAGTAGGTACTAGCTTACATAAGCCCCCCTCATATTTTGTTGTTTAATATAATACTAATATGTATTGTTAAATAGGTGGACAATATGTCTGGAGATGTGATTTCATCTTGACTTTAAAAGACAGATTTAAGGATGGTGTCAGTCTTCATCTTATCTAACTCTTGGCAAGAAAGCAAATAGACATGTTTCCCAAAATGCTGAATTAGTCCTTTCATGTCAGGTACCAAACATAAAGACCTTGTTTGTCCAGATAATGTTTTTGTTTTGGGTCTTGGCTTTCTTTTGCCTCCCTACTGTACATCCATCTCTCTTTTCTGCTTGTGTCTCTTTTCTTTCCCCTCTGACTTCCTTGCAAATCATTCGACTTTCTCGTCTACCCATTTGTCCTCCCCTTCCCCTTCACTTCCATTCTTCCGTCTATCCTCCCGTCGTCTGATCGTCTCTTTCTCTCTGTCCCTTGTCAGATCATCCGTAAAGTGGACAAGCAGACGGCGCTGCTGGACGCCGACGACCCCGTCTCCCAGCTCCACAAGTGTGCCTTCTACCTGAAGGACACAGAACGCATGTACCTGTGCCTTTCCCAAGAAAGGATCATCCAGTTTCAAGTGAGTGCCTCACACTTTTTTTTTTTCCTTTCCATCTGACGTCTCTTCACTCGCACACATCACTCCTGAGTGGAGGTCACTTAAAGTTCACAGATGATTGAGGATGATTGCTTCAGAAATGGGGAGTGATCTCTGTACCTTCTGATTGGGCTGAAATGGAAGTGAATTTGAGCTCAATCCTGCGTCTATTCTTCATCTTTATTGTACAGCCTGGAGATATTTTAGGTCAGGATGCCATCTTTTCTTTGAAGGAGAGAGTGCAGTCCTCTCCACTACAGAGTTTTTACTTATTTAGATGGTCGTAAAGACAAAGAGGGACGTTTGATTGATGTCTTGAGGAGAGTAGTCTTGATTGGGCGCAATTGTTGGTGATTATATCTTCCTCTGAGGTGCATTAAGGTGACGTCTCTCCTTCTGCCAGGCCACTCCATGCCCAAAGGAACCAAACAAGGAGATGATCAACGACGGCGCCTCCTGGACAATCATCAGCACAGACAAGGCTGAATACACTTTCTACGAGGGCATGGGCCCTGTCCACTCGCCTGTCACCCCCGTGCCTGTGGTTGAGAGCTTACAGGTACACCAAGAGGACACAGTCCCTGAACACGAATCTGGTCACAACATAGGTTCAGTTCTCTTAAATGATCCTCTTTGCCTGCAGCTAAACGGTGGAGGCGACGTCGCCATGCTGGAGCTGACAGGACAGAACTTCACTCCAAATCTGCGGGTCTGGTTCGGAGACGTTGAGGCTGAGACCATGTACAGGTGCGTCTTTCAGTTTTCTTAAAGGCCAAAACAGACAGTGAACAGCGCACATCAAAAAATCCGCCCCAGTTATTTTGAATGTACAACCCCACACTGG
Organism: Cephalopholis sonnerati; assembly: GCA_019142605.1. Taxonomy (NCBI): domain Eukaryota; kingdom Metazoa; phylum Chordata; class Actinopteri; order Perciformes; family Serranidae; genus Cephalopholis; species Cephalopholis sonnerati. The sequence goes on from JAGQAX010000023.1 coordinate 24,090,638, forward strand.
CGGAGAGACTTGTTGTTGACATCAAGAAACATCCCGAACTTAACGACCCAGAGTCCCGACATTTCTAAAGACTGATAATGCCTGGCTTTCCAGGTGAGAAATCAACTTTTATTAACGGTGTCCAGACATGATTTTAAGCTAACGTAGTGGAGGAAGAGGTACAGATCTGTCAGTAAAAGTAGTAAAAACTTTGTGTGGTCGTTTGTGAACGAGCTGCAGCTGCCGGTGGTGACACCAGTGTCCTTTCAGCTTGAGTTATGTCAAAAAAATTGATTCAATACTCACTTTCCGAAGTATCAATACACTGCTGACAGCTGCAATTTCTTGCTCTCCTTTATTGTTAAAGTTTACTACTGTCATTTTATTGTTTTCTGCTACAAACCAAGAAGATAAAAGTTGTCGTTGTCATGTTATAGCCTTGTTACATTTATACTTTAAGACAATTTTTTTATTTTATGCCCTTAATGTCAGTTTATCCCAACGGTATTGAAAATCGAATTGAATCAAATATCTATATTTTTCAAGGTATTGTCTTTCTATAGTTATAAAGTCCAGTATTGTGGCACTAGGTCACACCTGATTACAGGTCACTTTACTTTTATTTTATTTATTTTTTTATGCAATTTAGCATAGTTCCAATACAGAGTACGGGACGGACGTGTTGCTCAGAGAGTTTGTCACCAATTTGTCTGTAACTTTGATATTTCCATACTTTAATAACCACTTTAAATGGTAAATGGACTGCACTTGTATAGTTCCTTTCTAGTCTTCTGACGACTCAAAGTGCTCATACACTATGAGTCACATTTACCCATTCACACACACATTCACACACTGGTGTCCGAGGCTACCGTACAAGGTGCTTCCTGCTACTCAGTGACCATTCACAGGCTCTCACACACCAATGGAACAGCCATCGTGGACAATTTTGGGTTCAATATTCTGCCCAAAGATACTTCGACATGCAGACTGGAAGAGCTGGGGATCAAACTGCCGATCTTGCGATTGGTAGACGATTCGCTCTACCACCACCCAAAAAACAAAAACCACAGCAGCTCACTTCAGGCTGCGATATGTTTCGATTATGAGCTTCACAGCTAAGGGGGTTGTTGGTCCTTTGTGAACGCCACTTACACCGGGTTCTCACTGGATGTGGAAGCGACGCAAAGCTTGCTGATTTTCTGTTGAGCGCTGCCAGCTACCTTTTGGCGCCTGTGTTCAGCTGTGACATAATCACAGCATACAACTGCCTGTCATGACCTGTTGCTTTGATATATTCCTGAAATTGCTGAAGTCCTGCGCTAAATTTGGCATCATGTTCTGTTTAGTAGAACTCTGATTGAGTAAATCAAAAGCTGTAACTGCGTCATTAGACAGACACGCGGTATCTAGGTAACGTCCCGTTTATTCACTTTACATGGATGTTAAATTAATACAGAATGATGATGAATGTTCGCCAAATGTGTTGGTGTCTGTCTGAGTTGTAAGGAATCATAAATCGTCTTTTTGCCATAATTTTTTTACCGTTTGTTTTTGTTCTTTTAATTTCATTAAATAAAAGGACGTCAACAAATACTTACCGGTAAATTTTTGTGGGCAAAAAACACTGACTTTAATGTATGCTGTTTCTTCAGACCACTCTCGGCGCTCTTTCCATTTCTTGTCCCAAAACGAGATCCTCTGGATTTCTCTTCCTCCTCATCAGCATACAGATTGTCCATTATGACTAATTTGAGGATTTATTAGGAATCACAGTCCAAGAAAACTTTGGCCTTCAAGTTTAATGAATATAAAGCAGATATGAATAAGTCATCAGTGTCATCTGAATTAATAAAAGCTTTTAAAATGCTCCCTGTCAGACAGATCCTGTGAGGGTCTAATGGTCCGAATCTCATGAGTCTGGTTGTATCATCCTTCGTCTTCAGACCTGTGCAGAGGTTATGTTGCTCTGAGTGAGCCTGAAACCTTTAAGAGCCGAAGCACTGCAGTGTTACAGCCTTGTAAAATGTCTTTACCTTCTCTCTGTCGGGTAGAGATTTACAGACAGGTTATATTTTATGTGTTCATCAGCGCCATCCAGCCGGCGTTAGGTCGGAGACAGTGGAGGAGCATGAGTGACCGCTGTCAGCGAAACAGAGAGACCTCCCTCACTGCAGCGCTGCAGACCTGACAGGCCTGCGAAAGTGGACTTAACCCAAGGCTAAAAGTTGACCGTGTGACATGAGGTTAAGCAAACACCAGAATTTTAGGACGTTAACATGAGTGTTAACTGATATATAACGCAGGGCTAGTGGAGGTGTGAGTCATAGCCCGGGGCTGAGGTCAACCCTGGCCAACATGTGTATGAGAAGGGGCTGAGAGCCTGTTTAGATCAGGTATTACCACGTGGTTTCTGACCTGATCACAAATGGACAGCTGTGTGTCCGTCTGTTTTTCCCATTGTCCAATCAGATGAATTGAGAAGCGGGCCTTCTTTCAGCAATGTCAACAAGTGGTAGCATACATGGTTTGTGTCAACATTAGCTCACTTTCAACGTCGCCTTATTAGGCAAGCTGCGACACACATCTGAACAAATTGTAGCCTCAACTACTTTATAACACCTTACCAACCATAATTCGACCCGACGATCGACAGCAGATTGTCAAACTGTCCCCGACTCATCCTAAAACAAGCCTTGAAACAACCATCATCCCGGCGCAGCTCCTGGATCAGGTCTCATGTCCCCACACTCTGTCTCTCTCTGTCAGGGGCGACTGCTCCGAGACAACAAGGGAGGCTGAACGTCCCCTAAAATTTCATAGAAGAAATAGTCAAATATGCACTATTAAATTTACACTAAAATAAGAATTTACATTGCATTAAATGTGCGCTAGGATGTGTTTAACATCATGACTATGATGTTCAAACTTCAGCTGTTTATCACCAGTTTTCAAACGCGACCTCCCTGTCATACATTCTCGTGTCAGCACGGTGGACACGGAGTCTCCAAGCATTCCTATGAGACAGCGCTGAGCAGGTTTTTTTCACGCAGCAAAGCGAGACGGTCATTGGATAAATGCGACAAAATCGTCACTTCCAGGGAGGCTTAGCTCGGATGCTCGGTGTCTGCATGATGATTGGAGGAATTGTCTAAGAGGCTGAACCACTTTGTGATTGACAGCGCTTTTGAAATACACACCGGCATCGTCGCTGGAGCCGTTCAGGTGTTTAAACCCATCTGAAAATCTTTGAGGTGTGTGTTGCTGTGGTTCTATGGCATGAGTGTGGTTGAAGAACGGCTTCAATTAAATGTTCCTTTTATAAGTTACTGCCTCGCTACGATATGACAGATTTATGATGTCAACTTAAAGTGAGCTTCCCCTGTTTGAAAGACCAACAACTGCCTCCACCTGTCCATTTTTAATGCAGATTTTAAGGTTCAGATCGGTGAGTTTCCACAGAGAAATAGCAGTCAAGCTAAATTAAGCTAAGGACAGGTGATTTTGTTTTTGTTTTCTTGCATTTTGGATATAAAGAAAAAATACAGCAGGTACAGACAAAACGACATAAATATGATATACTCCTTGAGGGGATCATTGCATCACCACACTGTCTTGAGCAAACTTGTCCGCTCCACTTACAGGGTCTGAGCTTCCTAATCATTGTACTGGCCTTGTATCTTGAATCGTCAAAACTCCTCTTGATTTAAATGTCTCCTATTTGGGACACCCACTGGCTCACCTGATAGAGCTTGGCCCCAAAAAATATCTTAAAAAAATGTCCATATTGATACAGTCTTTTATAGGTGCTCAGTTCAAACTAAAGATTTGCAACAAGGCCAGTTGAAACTCGCTGCTACTGGCAGCGCGTCACTCTGCAGCGTTCCTAACGCGTGCCAGTTCACACCGATGTGGCCAGACAAGATGTTGTATCAGTTCCAGAGAAACAACTTTCTGTACTTCTGTTCTGATTTCCAGCTTTTCAGGTTTATTTTGTGGTTGAATATAATTTGTAGCTTCTTAAAATATGAATGAGGATAGTGATAGTGAGATACTGGCTACAGCTGGGGGGTTATTTCATTCAGCTTCTGTGGCGTTATCTATACTAGTGGTTCCCAACTGGTCCAGCCACAGGGTCCAGATTTCTCCTTAGTCATTAGTTCAAGGTCCACACAGTCATAGAGCTAGTTTGCTGTCTCTTAGTGCTTCTCAAAGTTGAGGATAGGACAGGTTCTTCCAAGTCTGATCCCACAGAGGCTTGGCAACACTCCCTCATAGCATTCGACAAGCACATGTTGAAACAGGCTAGGGAGTGTCCAGGACCTGCCTTTAATTCCAGCATATCTGTCCTGATGGGATTCGATGACTTAGCCTCCTTAGCATTCAGCCATTTAAGGATCCTTCCTCGACTTTTAGAAGCACCAAGTACCTGTCTGATTGTCACTCACTCTACAGCAGGAAACAGCACTTAGAAATAAATGCTCTTTGCTAGAAATCTACTGTACTTCAAAATAAAGTGTTTGTCCTTTTTTTGTCACATGGGGTCCATTCAGAGTGGACCCACGACCCACCAGGTGGGAGCCACAGATCTGTATGGTATTAAGCTCTCTATATGTATATATATATGGCAGGGTTACCCACACGCTCATTTATGTGTGGCAGCCCGTCACGATATCAACCTGTGGCGCCACATTTTTGGAGCTGGACCTTTCATTAAGAGCGCAAATGGAATACATATATATATATACCGTTGGGTTATTCATTACTCTGCGTACTCTGGGTACAGACGGAGCAGCAGAACACCCGGCGCTGTGAAAGCGAAACTTAACAGATCATTGCGCAGCAGCTGCTCCTCTAATCCTCTGATCTGATTTCATCGGATCAGCTGATCAGTTGTCAACGCCACGACTCAAACTCCACAAACTCCTGCTGCTAAAGAAGAAAATAACTCATGAAGAGTTCCACCTGCGCTGCGTTTACTGACCCGTAAAAACACGTAAAAAGTCCTGTAATAAGTCACTGATTTGGGTAAAGATAAGTATCTCCATTTTATTTTCTATCCACCTGTAAAATAGTTTTGTTAGGGTGGTTAAATGTGGATTAGCAAATTGACAAAAATCCGATGACTCTAACATGTGTCGTTTCTTCTCCTCCTAACTATCCGCAGGTGTGCAGAGAGCATGCTGTGCGTGGTGCCCGACATCTCCGCCTTCCGCGAGGGCTGGCGCTGGGTGCGGCAGCCCGTCCAGGTGCCCGTCACGCTGGTTAGGAACGACGGCATCATCTATTCCACCACACTGACCTTCACCTACACGCCGGAGCCCGGGCCGCGGCCACACTGCAGTGCCGCCGGGGCCATCCTGCGGGCCGGGAACTCCAGCCTGCTCAGCAACAACAGCCAGGAGGCCGGCGCCGGCGTCTATGGCCCCAACAGCACCTCCAGCGCGGGAGTCACATCCTCATCCTCCACCGCCGCAGCCGTGGTCTCCTAACGCACACAGGGGGCCACTCAATACGTATATGCCTTGAGAGCAGATGTACCGCAAGGCGTATAAAGACTATGGGAAATAATAAACAAAGACTGACTCACTCTAAAGTGCTGCGTAATTTTGGATACAAAGAAGCTGAAATGGAAAAAAAAAAAATTGGTGGGAGAAACGGAGCAGGGGAAATCTGAAGGAGGAGTGACATCACAACTCGACGGGAATAAGTGCTCCTTGACACGCCCCCCCACCCGCCCCCCCCTCTCCTGTGGTTACTTTAGGGACCTGCCTATCCAGTTCTGGTGTTTGGAATGAGTGAAGTTCCTGCAGGCTCAGAGCACCAGCACCTTTCTACGGCTGCGAGAAACCACAACAACAATACATCCACAAAATAAAAGATCTCCTGAAAGTATATTTTTGCGCCGCCCTGCTCCCCTTCCTCCTCCTCCTCCTCCTCCCCCTCCCACCACTTGTTTTATAATTATTCCTTTTGTGTTATTTTGCATTGATTTGTGGTTTCCTCCAGGGGGCTGGATGTATTGTTGTTGGAGGGAGGATGCAGAGGGACACACATAAAAAACGTGACGATAACATAGTTTTTATGGACCAAGGATCTTGTATAAGCTTTAGTAAAGGTACATTTTTCTCCATACCTTTTTTGTATTAAACATATAGTACACTTTTGTTACCAAATAGTTTCTATTCTTCCTCTGAGCTTGGGCTTTGTTTTCCCCCCTTTGAGGTCCAAAATCCCAACCTGTATGTTATGACGACCTTACTACAAACAAACGCCTGCTTTTTCAGTCTTTGGATTGATTTTTTTTTTTTTTTTTATACTCTTGCTTCTTCTGTTGGGAAAAAAAAAAATCTGAAGTCTGGGTTGTTTATTTACATGAGCGAAGGTTGTTCTTGTTTTGTTTTGTTTTTTTTAATTGGGGAATAACCTCAGAGGGCCTATGTTTTATCATTGGTTTTTATGAAGTCTTTAAAAAGAAAAGCTTTAAGCAACGCCTCTGCCTTGCCTGCAATACTCTATGTGCGCTATGTCTCCTTCGGAAAGTATACACATCAGTACATCTCACATGGAGCCATAGCAACACTTGCAGAATACGTGAAAAACTAGACTTCCACGGTTACGAGAAACGAGTCAAACTAATGTAACAAAGCGTAGTCGTTGAGTTCAAAGGATAGCCTTAGTACTGTATATTCTTACTGTGTACACAGTCAAACCGCTCACATATCTAATATCCTGTATCTGTTGCTCTATTGGTCACTGTTAACGTATCAGAGGCTACGTTCACATCACGGGGCTCAGCGCTCAAGTCCGATTGTTGCTCCAGATCCGACCTTTCTGCCTGAACAATAACAAAAAATGTCACACTTGCAAAACGTAGAAGTGAAGGCTTCCTTTGCCAAGGATTTCGGAATACCATGCAGTCGTACAAATGGGCTTTCGGCACGCTAGCTCTGTTAGCTGCTCTCGTTGGTCAATCTGTGGAGAGTCAGCCGTGTTGGGGCCACGATGTGGAAGGTTTTACGGAGGAACAGTTCTTCCAAACCCAAACAGCAACCTCACAGGCTCAAAAATGAAGCTAACGCCAAAACAGCAGTTCCTTGAATGACCACCAGAGGCTGGTTCCAGAGTGAGTCAATCCCCATAGACGCCCATGTTAAAGTGCCAGACTTCACAGCAGAAATAAACATGTTTACAGCCTTCTGCTAGAAAAGGTTTTGGCCTCTAAAGCTAATTTCCCCGTCATGACAACTGTACGGGGTTGAGCTCACCTGTTTACGTTTTATTAAGGCTTCAAAGTTACACATGTTTAAGTGCGTGGCCGCTTTGAGTGACTGACTGTCTGCGGATAGTGTCCTCGGCTTCCCAGTCAGATCCAACTGTCACTCTTCCATGCCTCTGGTTCCAAAAATCCAAGATCACAAAGACTAAATGTCGAACTCGAGGCTTCAAAATGACACAACCAATGGGTGATGTTATGGTAGCTACGGCCGAAATGAGTTGCCTCCATGGGGTGGAGCTTGGACATCCGGAGGGAACTCGGAGTAGAGTAGAGCTCCTTCACGTTGAAAGGGGTCAGTTGAGGTAGTTCGGGCATCTGATCAGGATCCTCTTGGGCGCCTACTGTTTGATGTGTCCTGGGCACGTCCCACCGGTAGGAGGCCCCGGGGCAGACCCAGAACACGCTGGAGGGATTACACATCTCATCTGGCCTGGGAACGCCTTGGGGTCCTCCAGGAGGAGCTGGAAAGCGTTGCTGGGTAGAGGGACATCTGGGGTGTTTTGCTTGGCCTGCTGACCCCGCGACCCAGCCCCAGATAGGTGGATGAAAATGGATGGATGATAGCTACATCCATTATCTATACCGTCTATGCCCAAACCTGAGGATAGCAATACTCAGCTTGTGACTCGATATGGTGCTGGTTGTCCCGTCGGCCATTTTCTAATTCACAATAAAACATAAATTGATTCATATCGAGATATTTTTCGGACTTTGAATGCAAATAAAGTGCCAGAGTGCATTAAGAAAAGCATCAAAATAGAGTTTGTTTAACAAAAAAATTGTGCCAGTGGAAGACCCCTGGACCTCCCCAGTGGAAGTCCAAACTAAGCCCCAAATGTCCTCAAATTCTAGAAACGCCCCATCAACACCTGACATGAATGGGGCTGGATTTGCCTCGTTTATTCATTTTCTCTGGCACATATAATCAATGTTTGTTTATATACTCCTCCGATTTTACAAAATGGCTCCCGGTCAAAGCGAGTTAAGTATCCTTGCTTCAGAATGTCCAGGTCTATTTTCCAATACCTCTGTCGGTGCCTCATAGCAACGCCATGACATGAAAGTACCTGAAAGTTTGACTCCACTGGCCTGCGACTGGGGCAACCTACGGTAGAAGCGACACCGCAGCCCTTTGTAGCTTAAACCATGGATGTATAAAGAGAACTGGATACAGCACTAGAGGCAAAGTTGCTCAGTGGAGCATGAAGCCAAGAAAGCTTGAGTTTTCTGCTGTGTGAAATTACCTGGATCTTCCATATTGTGGGGCCCATTCAAGGACACGAGACACTTCCGTCAGCTCAGCAGCTAGCTTCTGGTTTAGCGCTACGCTAACTTGAATGGGGATGGAAATGTAATCGTAGGCCTCTTCTAGACTTTAGAGATGTTATCGGACCGAATGGATCAAAGTCGACAGGGGTTGTGGTGCTCAAAAAAATGTATCCCCTGATGTACAGACTTCTCTTTGCCAATGTAAGACACGGGAAAAAGTACTTCCGGGATTGGTAGCATCACCTAGTGGACCCAGGAGTTGTACTTCCATGTTTGGTCGCTATTTTAAATTGGCATCAAAGCCTGGTGCTGTTCTGTGGGTTCAACGGACCGCTGTGACTCCGCATGGTGAAGAATAACGAGGAAAAAACATGGACGTGTGAGGAGAAATACACGAGTTCTGATGTGACCATTCCCACAGCGATGGCCAGTGATCGGATTTAGGAACACATACGAAAGTGGCCCAGTTCTGAGTGGGAAAATGGGATCTCCATGTCCACACCACTCTGGAAAACAAATCCGATCTGTGTGACACGAGAGCTAAAAGAAATCGGATTTGAGCGACAGTTGCTGGTGACGTGAACGTAGCCGTAATGTAGTGAAACTGTCTGTCAAAGCTGCACCTAGCGAGGTGTCTTCCAGTGTGTGCTGTAGTTCTGGTGGCATTTAACTCCAGTGGTTCTCCAAAAAAAAAAAAAACACACAAAAAAAAAACACTTTACAATTTGATGTGGCCTTACCGATAACTTCAATTCCACACAAAAAAAAAATACTTCACCTTTTCTTCTCTGCTGTTTACTCATGTTGGAAGAACCTGTGCGTAGCACAAAGACAAGCTGATGCCTCGCTTCTTATCACAGGAGCTCTGCTGTCCTCGGGCTCGTCGCTGCGGCTCCAGATCCACCCCGTCATGCAAACAGCAGCCTTCAGAAGGATCTACTCCGCCTTCGCCTGTTCTCATTTGGTGTACAAGTACAATGAAGCCCGTTTTTTATTCTCATGCGGTGCCCAGCACCTTCTCACTTTTGGTACAATGTCTCACGAGCGCTGTAAGCTCCTTTTTCAGCCTTCTTTTTAAAACAAACAAAAAAAACAAATATATCTCCTGTGGTTTATTATCTTTGCAGAAACAAAGCGTGTGTACGTTGTCACTGTCCCGAGTAGTTGCACTCATCCGTGTTCATGGCGACCGCGTCTCCTGTCGGAGTATAAAGGCCTTCTAAATGTGTGTTATTGAAGATGTGCATTTTCCAAACAGAACAGCAATATTGTACAGGTCACTTCATGGTTTATCTGTCCGCCTGAGCACTAGTTCACCAGCCAGCAAATACGTGTGTGTGTACGTGTGTGTGTGTGTGTGTGTGTGTGTAGTTGCTGTAATGGAATATTGAGTCAGACTCGCTCCATTTCAAAGTGTTCAAACTTCTCTCCAAAAAGAAAAACAAACTTGAGATTCACGGGGTTTTTTCTGTCTTCCACCAGGATCCAAATGTCTCATGATGATGATGATGATAATAATCGTGGAGAAACATTCAAAGGCAATACGTGTGATCTTAGTATTACAGTACGACTGTAAACACTTCCGGGGAAATTAAAAAAAAACTGTAACTTGAATGTCTGCTTATTAATGAAGAATTTTTACAAACCTTTGAAATAGGAACAAAAAAGGATTGCACCCCCTTCGATGTAAAAAAAGATTTAAGTTATGCCCCCGCGTTTCGCCACCCTCGCCCACCTGTCATTAATGTTAAATGTTTTATATTGTAATATTGATATTTTTTAAATTATTGGTACAAAGTCTCCCCTTGTCTTACGTCAGAATAAAAAAAGTGCATTATTATTGCCCGTGCTGCCTAGGTTGGCCTGGGAGTTTTTTTAAAAAGAGGCCACTTCCTGTCTATCCTGGAAAACGTCGAGGAGTCGTTGGTGCAGCAGCAGCGGCGGCGGCGGCAGTGTAGCGTCAAAATATCACACGCTCCTTCACGTGCTGCAGGTCAACCCCCGAAACCCTTTACTCTGCAGGATGGAGGTCACAAAATCTTAACTGTAGATTTTTAACTTGAGTGTTTTTTCTACTAGCTCTAAAAATTCAGCGAGTTTTTAACATAGCCTCTGCATTAGCATCACCCTTCCTCTTCCTCTTCTCCTCCCTCCTCTTCCTCCCTTGAGCTTGGATATTTTTGGGTTTTTGTTTACACGCTGAGTCGCCTCTTACGGCTAACCACCCCTGGCTCCTCTTCATCGCCTCACGCGAGTCTGAACAGAGCAGCTTTTGTCACATCGGCTCAAACTAATAAAAGAGGGGTGATGCATGCTTTTTAAAAAATGTGTCGCCTTGACAATCTGAGCTGGTTTATAACGAGCTATCACAAGGGGTCAAAAACGATGTTACATGCCTTCTTAGAAACGCACGCTGCATTAACCCGGCGACGAAGCTTTCAGAGAGGAAAAAAAATAACCCATTAGCGATGCTTTTTACAGAAAAATAACCGGTTCTCTTTGTGTGTCTTGGTCATGTTTGTTTTTACTCTTCCAAAAGCAGCTGTTCTTGTGTTTGTTTGTTTTTTTATAATGAGCTCTGAACAATGTATGTATCCTCTAATATGCCAAATGTCTTTTATAATGTAGTTTTCATGCACTGCTAAACAAAACAGGGCAGAGTGAGAGGCAGCTTTAAACAAATAACTTTAGAAAAAGAAGAAACAGAAAAAAAAGGAGTGTGGAGCCCTTCTCTGTCGCACTCAGCCTTACTTCTCCTTAAGACTATTTGGCTGTTTGCACTACAGAGCGCTAACCTTTCTTTACTCTCACACGTTCATCCTCACTCTTTCATGTTTGTGTATGTACATTTGGAGTTCCCCCCTCTCTTCCTCCTTCTTGTTTTTAACACGCAGCCTGTTATTGCTTAGCTTTGCTACAGTTGAATCACTCTTTCGTTCCTCTTCCTCCTCCTCCTCCTCCTCCGTGTCCTTTCACTCTCACTGTATCTGTGTATTATTCTAGTAAATGGTAAGCAGAGGTGTCATTGTGGTAGTATACTCAGTGCTCAAAGGGTTGCTGATGGTAGAAACCTGTGCCGTTTGTAACATTTTAGCAATAACGTCAAAAACAAAGGGGACGGTTTTGTTTATTTTTTTGTTTTTGTTTTTTTGTTTTTTATAACATACGTTAGTTTTGTTTTTGTACATATTGCAGCTCCAGATCATGCTCAAATCTGTATGTCATTAAAAAGAAGAAAAAAAAAGAGAAAAAAAAAACTTGCAATATTGGCATAAAAATGAGAAATAAAAAAGTGATATAAAATCTCACTTTGTGTTTTATTGTTTTTTAATCGTTGTCGAAGCATTTTTTTACACTTTAGCTGAGAGAGTACAAATGAATAACGTGTGTATCTTTCCTCCGTCCAGTGACGATAAAAAGGACAGTTCACCCCAAAATCAAAAATATTTTCCCCCTTAGTTGCTGAGTGTTGGAGATATCAGCCGTAGAGATGTCTGCCTTCTCGTCAATATAATGGAACTAGATGGCACTCAGCTTGTGGTGCTCAAAGCTAGCTAGCCAGTAAGCTGGTAAGCTAGCTAGCGTGGTTAAATTGGTACGAATTACCTGTGTTTATGTAACGTTAACATTTGTCCCACTTTTTATATCAAAGTTAAAATATTGGTAAAATTATTAAAGAATTTCTTTAAAAAAAAGGAGTTATCTGCTCCATCTACTAGAAGCTCACGCAGCTAGCTTATGTTACAGCTCAGCTGAGGAGGACGCCATTAACGTTTACTTCTCACGCTGCGTCTCGTCCACGAGTAGATGCACGCTTCCTCCTGCGTGGTGATACAGTTGGTGAGTTTTGTTCGGTATAAAGAAAATAGAAAGAAAAAAGCTGTTAATTCAGTTTTAAGTGTGGTTTAATTCACTTTTTCTCTGATTTTTAAGTCATCTAACCATTTGTGACTTTGATCATCATCTTTCATCATTGAGTAGATGCACACTTCCTTCTACATGGTGATAGAGTCGGCAGGTGTAGTCCAGTTACTCAAGATAATCCACAGACCTTGTTGTGAGCAGTTTCACGTGGGAACTATTTTCTTTCTACTGATCTACACCCACCAACTGCAGCACCACACAGAGGGAAGCATGCATCTATTGCTAGCTCACCCTCTCCTCCATGAGTAGATGCACGCTTCCTTCTGCGCAGTGATACGGCTGGGGGATGTAGTTCAAAAATAGAGGGTAAAGGCAATTAAAAGGAGCGGATGATGGTCCTTAAAAAAGTGTTCCTGTGCCCCACGAGCCACCTGCCAGCCACAGCACGGCAAGGAAGCATACGTCTACTGCTAGCTCACCTAGCACTAGCATTAATGTCTACATTAATCCATGAGTAGATGCACTTCTTGGTACTTTTTTTTGGCGCTTTGAACACCACAAGCTGAGTGCCATCTAGTTCCATTATATTCAAGAGAAGACAGACATCTCTATGACTGATATCTCCAACACTCTGAAACTCACACCAAAACAATCCAGACTGATAAACAGCTCTACAGGTAAGAGGGAAAATATGTGTTTATGATTTTGAGGTGAACTGTCCCTTTAAGCATCTCCCAGGGCTTTGGGCGTCTACCAAGCCCAAATGGAGCTCTTATCCTTGGGAAGAAGTCCCAGCAGATTCCTCCTCTTCTCTCCGCCACTTGTCTGGGCCCTAATGCCCTCTGTCCTTTAAATCCACTTTTATTAAAGCCGTTAAAAGCTCCATGTTACTCTGCCCCGAGCCTGAGCCGACGCATTTGCACACCGGGCGCCCGAGGTCTTTATATGGTCAACCAGACGTTGGTTATTCAGAGATGGCTCGTGTGTCTGTACATCACAAAAAGAACACAATGCCGTCCCTCAAACCTCCTTCAGACGTATATGAAACCACTGGTTACATTCAGTTATGTGCAGGTTTAACAGGACTTAAGTCAAAATAGGCACATTATCATGCAGAACAACGATATACTTCAAAATCTCCATCAATGCATCAAACCCACACGTACAACTTTTTACAACAATATTAACACTGACACATACGGAAACAAAAAACACACAAAAAAGGATAAATTGCTACATTGACGCTGCGATATTTAACAGTATGATTCAGTGGAAATCAGGTGGGTGATGCCAGGAATTCGCTCTTTGAAGACGAAGGGATACAGGTGTTCAGAGTCCCACTGAATGATAAGGCCTCTCCAGTTCCCATAGTACACTCAGTACAACGCCTGTAGGCACACACACACATAAACACACATACGGTACACGCACAGTAGGTCAAGGACGAGAGCAGGACTGTTTGTGCACCGGAGGACTGTTTTGAAGCTGCTGAGTACAGATACACTGCAGAGTGACAGGCAGTCGCTGCTGAAGATGACAAACACAAGCCTGTTTGCAAAGATGAGGGTTTTTTAAAGGACCATACAAGTCGTTTTTATGTCTTAGTCAATTTCCTTAAAATCATAAACAGTTTGTATCACTGCTGATTATTTTGGGTGTACAATATTTTAATGTATTTTCCTGATTTCCAGGCAGCCATAAGTTTGCAGTTATTTCTATAGATTTATAGTAATACCTAGATACAGGGGCCGGTTGCACAAAACACCTTAAGATTTTCCTTAAAGTCCTAGTAAAATCAGTCAAGATCTTCCTTAAGGTCCTAGTTAAGGTTTCCTCTAAAAAAAACAAACAAACAAACAAACAAACAAACAAAACAGTTGCACAAAACACCTTCAGTTAAGATTTTCCTTAAAGTCCTAGTTAAGGTTCACCCAAAATAAAATCAGTCAAGATCTTCCTTAAGGTCCTAGTTAAGGTTTCCTCTAAAACAAACAAACAAAACAGTTGCACAAAACACCTTCAGTTAAGATTTTTCTTAAAGTCCTAGTTAACGTTTCCTCAAAATAAAATTGGTTGCCCAAAACACCCTTAACTTAAGATCTTCCTTAAAGTCCTAGTTAAGGTTTCCTCAAAAAAAAAAAAAAAAAAAAATCGGTTGCACAAAATGCCTTAAGTTAGGATCTTCCTTAAAGTCCTAGTTAAGGCCCCCCCCCCCAAAAAAAATAAATAAATCAGTTGCACAAAATGCCTTAAGTTAGGATCTTCCTTAAAGTCCTAGTTAAGGTTTTCCGCAAAATAAAATGCCTTAAGTTAGGATCTTCCCTAAAGGCCTTGTTAAGCTTTCCTCAAAATAAAATCAGTTGCACAAAACACCCTTAAGTTAAGATTTTCCTTAAAGTCCTAGTAATGGTTTCCTCCAAATAAAATCAGTTGCACAAAACACCCTTAAGTTAAGATTTTCCTTGAAGTCCTAGTGAAGGTTTTCTCAAAATAAAATCAGCTGCACAAAACACTCTGAAGTTAAGATCTTCCTTAACGTCCTAGTTAAGGTTTCCTTAAAATAAAATAGGTTGCTCAAAATACACTTAAGTTAAGGTCTTCCTTAGGCTTAGGGTTAGGGGTTCGTAGTTAAAATTTCCTCAAAATAAGTAAGGAGAAAACTTGTGGTGGCCATTTTGGGAGTGGTTGCACAAAAGGTGTTTTGTGCAACGACTCCCAAAATGGCACTGATTAATTCCAGTAGAGTTGCTCATAAGGCGCATAGGCCAAAAAAACTTTCCACCTCCTGGGTTTACCTCTGCGGTATGCGGACGACTGAATATGCGCAACAGTATTTCTCCCGCTGGTAACAAACTTAAGAACTTTGAAATATGGCGAGGTGTCGCCTAATATCCTGTAAATTATACATGATTTTCAGTTAAGGAGCTAAACTTGCAGAAACACTGACATGGTTGAGTTTCAAAGTTCAGTCTCGACCTTGGAGCAGAGCTATTCAAGAGCTTTTGATCAAAATCAGTTTTCATTGGCATATGGAGTTCACCAGTTGCCATGGAGATGTCGATTATAATGTTTAGGACTTCTTGTTCATGTTGGCTTAAAAGATGAGTTTTAAAGTTCACGCTCACCTTGGACCATTGCCATGACAACTAGACAAACCCAATACGCTGGTAAAGATGAGATACGATCAAAGGCTCCGGAAAAGGTACAATGAGTTGCCCTTCAGGTGAGATTCTTTTGACAGCTGATGTAGTTATGGAGACATACCACCAAGGTTGAGTACTTGAAAAGTGTCATGAGTGGGTTTTCTTTTTTAAACTTAAGTGTAAACTGTTTTCATTAGAAGTAAGAAAATACACATATTATTTTGTGATTTGGACGAACTGATCCTACCTCCCTCAAGCAAAGGAGTTCAAGTATCTCAGGGTCTTGTTCACGAGTGAGGGTAGAATGAAGAGATGGATGGATCAGCAGATCTGCGGGGACTGCACCCCACCGTCGTGGTAAAGAGGGAGCTGAACCAGAAGGTGAAGCTTTCGATTTACTGGTCTATCTACGTCCCAAACCTCTCCTATGGTCATGAGCTCTGGGTAGTGACCGAAAGAATGAGATCAGCGGGTACAAGTGACTGAAATGAGTTTCCTTCATTGGGTGTCTGGGCTCAGCCTTAGAGATAGGGGGAGGAGCTCGGACGTCTGGAGGGAGCTTGGAGTAGAGCCGCTGCTCTTTCGCATTGAAAGGGGTCAGTTGAGGTGGTTCAGGCATCGGATCAGGATCCTCCTGGGCGCCTCCTGTTAGAGGTGTTCTGGGCATGTCCCACTGGTAGGAGGCCCCGGGGCAGACCCAGAACACACTGGAGGGATTACATTTCAAACGTAAACGTCTCTTACTTCCATGCCTCCTTGATGATGGCACAGACACAGCCAATAGATGGCACTAAAGAACAGAAAAGTTTTACACAACAACAAACAAGGTGACAGTGGAGAAGATCGTAATATTGTACCTATAAATGGAGGTAGCGTTGTAGACGTTGGTGGTCTGTGTGTCCATATAACGTTACATCCCGACATGTGGACTTAGAATTCTTTTCACTATATCACCGATTTATTCCGTTCTGCCATTATTTAAAGTTATTTCGTCCGTCGTCCGTCGTTTCGTCCGTATCTGCAAGCTTTCAGGAAACGTGCACAACTATGGACGAAATGAACGCAGAGATCCGACAGAAGGCTCCCTCTGCCTCCGTCTCTCTATCTAGGGTTGAGCATAAATGAACCCTTATCCACACGCTTTGGAAAAGCAAGATTTTTATAGGTATCTACAACTACGGCACTATTTAAATCAATATGTTAAAAATCACCCATCAGGTCTGGATGACCCAGGGCTGAAAGTAGTTTAAGGATCCTACATGTCAGAATGAATCAATGGTATTTTGTCCAGTCTATATAAGGGTTTAATGTCAAAGAACTCCTATTCCACAGGGTATCTTGGAAATAAATTTGAAAATGAGGGTAACTGTGACATTTCAAGGAAGAAATGGTGTAGCTGTTGGAGCTTTCAGTGGAAGTACAGAGAGAATTTGGTTGGAAACGTCTAATT
Organism: Cephalopholis sonnerati; assembly: GCA_019142605.1. Classification (NCBI taxonomy): domain Eukaryota; kingdom Metazoa; phylum Chordata; class Actinopteri; order Perciformes; family Serranidae; genus Cephalopholis; species Cephalopholis sonnerati. Next base: position 24,107,622 of record JAGQAX010000023.1, read on the forward strand.
AGATTCGTCATTACCCCAAAGCTGAAAGCACTACAGCGCTACAGGAGAGGCTCCCAAGTGCTGGAGACTGTGCGGGCGCCAGGATGCAAATCACTGGCATATATTTTGGGAGTTTTGGTCTGAGATGCACAAAATACTGGGAGGTATTTTTAACATCAAAATACCTTTCTTATTCAGTACTTTTATTTTAGGAGAAGCTGGGCAACCAGTGAGTGGTGAAGGGTGATCGTGCATTCGCAGTAGTCGCCCCAAAGCTTTGGAACAGCTTACCCTTTTCAATTAAGTGCTGCCCCTCTGTAGACATGTTTAAATCTAGGCTGAAGACCCACATGTTTTTGAAGGCCTTTGATTGTCCTTAAGGTTTCTGTTTTATTATTTCATTTTCAGATCGCACTATTCTGTGCTTCACCTTGCTTTTTTTCCAGTTTACTTGTGCATGTTTTGGGGTTGTTATTTCTCTAATGTTTTGCTGTTACCATGTTATGTTATTTTACTTATTTTATTATACTGTACAGCACTTTGGGTAACTCTGGTTTTGATTTGATTTGATTTGAAAGCTGACTTTCAGCCTGGACACTTTAACAAATACTTATTTGGTTTTTCGAAACCATCACAAGACATTGGCTGCTTCCTTACCCCCCCACAACAGAAGAATGGACAGATATCATCAATGAAATATACATAATTACGTTCTCACTTCGCCTACAGATGAACAGATTTACGAAGCTATGGTCAAAGTGACAGTTACCACATATTTTGGTGTTGCCAAATTATTCAGTCCACTAAAGGTACCTGGTCTCCCTACTAAGTTAATTGGAATGTCTCCCAATTCATTTATATATTTATTTATTTACCTTTGTTACACATTCCTTTTTCACTATGTAAAAGTCTGAAGAAAACTTTACAGGGTACACACTTGTCTGAAGTCATGAAAGTCTGAAGTCATGCTGTTCCACAGCTGTGAACCCACGATACTCTCTGCATCTGCAAGTATGCATATTTACTGTATTCTTTTTCTTTCGGTAATTGGTTGTCTGCTTGCAATTAACCCTTTAATATAAAAAAGATTGTGGTTTTGGAAATTTCTCATCTGGCGCAAAATATTGAAAGGTATGGAAAGACTAGTTGGCCCCTGTAATGTGTTTTAAGATGGTGGTAAACTACATTAATTGGTTTTCAGCTTCATGAAAACGCCCCTGCCTGTGTCAGACTTGAGGTCCTTCGAGGTTTTATATGATCAGGCATCAGTCAGCCACCCTGCGAGCTTTAAGGAAACATCCTGCTCTGTGAGAGCACTGAATGTACTCTTCTGCTCCGCAGTCATTAAATGTAGTCCCTGCATCATGTCACACTCCGAGCTAAAGCTGCTCATAAACTAGTCCTATAAGCACTGTGAGGGCTTTACGTTGAAACAACACACTGCAGATTCCCTTCAAGTGTTTGCACTCAGGCCAGAGCTCCTACACACACACACTCACACGGATCAGTCCAGTTTAAGTCAGCTCACTCCAGGCTGATGCACGGATGCCGGTGTAGGTGAAGCGTGTGCTGGCTCCGTGTGGCGGGGTATGACCATTCTGCTCATTGGTCTTTGGCCCCGCTCTCAATCTGCCCGTTTCCCCTCTAGTCATTCTGCTTCCAGCTGACTTCCCCAAGCCGCCGCTCGCCCCGCCGTCCTTCCTCAAGCAGCTGCAGCAGGTGAACGTGGCCAGCATGCCCTGCCGGAAGCGCTTGTTCATGAAGCAGTAAATGATGGGGTTGACGCAGGCCGAGGTGTAGGACAGCAGGTGGATGAAGGAGATGGGCGCGCCGGTGAGGCGGTAAGCCGAGCGCTGGTCGAAAGCCTGCCACGCGTTGACCACAAAGATGGGAGTCCAGCACACGAAGAAGAGGAAGACGATGACCAGGAGCATGCGGATCACGCGCTTCTTGGCCATCAGGTTGGATGAGGAGTTGGTGCCGCACACACGGCCAATCGTGGACTTGGTGCTTGGGTTTCCTGTGCTCAAGGTGAAGCTCTTCTTTTTAGATGGCTGCAGGTAACAGCCGTCGCTGTCACTGGGCTTGATGCTGCCGGAGCTGGACTGTCTTTCTGTCAGGGGAGAGAAAATGAAGAGTGTAAGAGTGTAGTTTTATCAGCAGCATAAAAGGCTTCATGACTTTGCAGTGTGTAATACTTGGCCACATGCTCCAGACTAATATGAGGCAGTGTTTCACCGCAGAGGAAACTACTAACTAACAGCAGGGCAGGGATACGCAAAGTTTGATCAAGCTGTTAAAACTCTGAGGATGCTTTCAGACCTGTCATTGTCTCCTTTGGTCTGAATCAGGGACTCATTCTGTTACAAAGTTGTATAATTACCTAGAGTTGGTTTGTGTTCTCACGGCAGCATTTACAAGCAGACCAGATCAAATGCCTTGTGTGAGAAAGCTGCTCTTGATTGGTCAGAATTTCCATGTGGGAAAAATCCAGGAAGTAAAGAAAACGTTGAAGAAGAGTACACTTGCAAGATAAATGTGACACTTTCTAATGTCACAATGGAGGGACAACTACGCAGGTTGATTTTAGCGCTGCTCATCGTGGACTATATTGCTGTCATTGTTCATTTGAGTCAAAGCATACAGTTTGAAAACGAGGCGCGGCTCCAACTAGAAAACAATGTTTTGATGCATTGGATGTGCTGAATGTGCATATTAAGGCAGTACAGGAGGAGGAGCACATTAATAATCCTCCAGGACTGTAACATGCTCATGTTTAACCCAAACAATGTGTCATGTGACTGCAGTTGCTTCAGATCCAGGTCGGAACACGTTCTCACCACAAACAAACCGCACCAGAGTTCGTTTGTTTTGGTGCGCACCTGAGTGTGATTGCTGTGTTCACACCTGCCCAAACAAACCACACTTAGGGTGCAAAGGAACTTGAGTTTGATTGAACTGAACCAAACAGGGCAGGTGTGACTTTTTTCTTTGCCATAAACATGAGAGCTTGGCCACTGTTGTTTCTTTAAGTCAGTCTCACAAACTACTGCTGTAAACACCAAATGTGTATCAGTCCGCAGCTGAAAATAGTCCCAAAGAAATGCACCTTTGACTCCTGTTTGAGTAATGTTTGCCAAAATCTACAATGCCAATCAAGATTTATGTCTTCAGAAGCAACCAGTGGAAGCAGAGTGGAGCTGAATACCACAGACATAGGTAAGTCATAACATATTAGGATTGGATGGACATGGACTAAGACGTTGTAAGTCTTTTGTCTTTTCATAGAATTCATTGACGATCATTAAAATATATGCTGGTACATTTTGTCTTCACACCTCTGTCAGATTTCCTGCTGGACATCTCAAACGTGATTCCCCGGTAGAGCTCCAGGCAGATGAGTCCGTAGGCTGTCATCATGATGATCCCGGGAATTAGGAAGAGCAGCAGCAACAGGGACACATACCTGCAGGGGACAAATTAGCTGGAGTAAATGGGCGCAAAATGAGCTTTCAGTGTAACTAATTTAAATCAACACCAGATCCAAATTGCTTTGCTGATATTATAATCCCTGCCTTTGAGTCTGGACTGATGTCACCATGACAACACGACTGTTTAATGTGTAATAAGCCTTGTATGTTCTCTACATTGTTTAATCTTTATTTTTCATTATCATGGTCAGCATGTTCTGTATAAATTTACCTGACAAATTGACTTTATTATTGCAAATTGTATGCTTTTATTTTGAAGGGTCAGATCTGTGAGAAGATTTCCCCAAGTGGTCGTCTCTCACCAGCAGCACCAGACGGAGAAAATCAATAAAGGGGCCCGTTTGAAATTAGCAGCAGGCTACTTTAGCTGCCACACAATCCTGAGTGCATCTGAGTGTGAAGACACCCTGCTGGGACAGTAAAGGTACGACCGCTCCCTAATGCACTTATACTGAGCTCACCAGGCCTGCAGGATGATGTCGTTGGGCCACACCGTGCGGCACATGTGCCCGGTGCTGTTGTTGTGGCGAGTGAAGGGCTTGAGGGTGCTAGATATTGGGTAGGGTAGCATCAGGATGAAGGACATCACCCAGGTGGCGGTGATGACCTTGGCGGCGTGGGATTTTGTCTGCCACGCCCTGGAGGTCAGCGGTTTGCAAATGGCGCTGTAGCGCTCCAGGGAGATGGCCACCAAGTTGAAGGTGGAAACGCTCACTGAGACACCTGCACAGATCAAAGTTAAGAGATGACGGACTTTTTTAGTTTCAGTGTGGAGCAATTATTTGTTAAAAAAGGTTCATCTGACACATTAGAACTACAAAAATCAGCCAAAACATTAAAACCAGTGGACAACGCATTCTCACTCTGACCTCGTCACATATCAACATTTTGGTCATGGACTTTCCACGTCCACATATGACATGAAAGGTACCCTCGGTGCATTGGTTGGTGATGTTCTTGGACACCGTGTCAAGTTCTGCCTGGTACATGCATTGTCATCTTTCAAGATACACTTCTGTTTTCACATGAAATTTAACGACTTCTTTTTTTCCTTCAACAACAAACACACATGGTTAGGTTTAGGAAAAAAGAACTGGATTTGGCTTTAGAATCTTACGGGACGCTAACACCGCTCTCTTGGGTGAAAGTCGATGTTTGTTGGACCCATCCGCCACCCCAGTCGGACTTTCGCCACCTTAACTTTCGTCCTTGTCCCGCTGCATTTCCTCCTGACACCACTGGACACGGTTAAACCATAATGGCGTATCATGTCAATGTTAAAGAACGCCTTTTTTCGTTGGTTCCTGGCGCCACAAGTCACTGCCTTAGCATTGGATTTCGGCAACTTCGAAATGAGACCGGGCTCCACCGGCGGGTGAATGCTGTATGGATTACTTATACATAGTTAGTGTGTTATGTTAAGTAGATGTCAGTCGGCACGCCCCCAGTTAGAGAAGCAGGCTGGAGTCTGACATGGAAGTGAAGCAATGTACTGCTGTGAGTGGGGGTCAGCAACAAAACGTATTTTAACCACCTAAAAAATCAATATCCATTGAAGTGTATTTCCAGTGCTTCACCTTTCTGTCAGACAGCCTGTTCCAACGGGGAAGCTGTTAATGACTTCAGTTCCCTACTGTCAGAGCAACCAAACTCCATTGACAAAAACTGTAATTTTAGCACAGTGGAAATGGAAGCTGCTGGTCGACCGCTGCTTCGATCAGTTAGGTAGTTTTTGTGACTGTGTGACTTTGGTGAATCTGAACTAATTGTTTTAAATGCTGAAGTCACACAATAACACAAACAAACTAACTGATTGAGGCAGCAGTAGACCAGCAGCTCCTGTTTTCAGCAATCTTAAATCGCTGTTTTTCTCAATGGAGTCTGGCTTGGAAGAGAGCGATATAACAGCTTAATTTTCCCACTGGAAATCACTGACTGACATTCAGGTAAAGCAGTGAAAATACTCTCAATATAGCGCACAATTGAACTGATATTGATTTTCTTAGGTGGGGCTGTTTTTTAGGTGGCTAATATGTTTTTTTGTCGACCCCTCCACAGCAGTAGATTGCTTAGCTTCCATGCCGGATTCCTGTTCCTACTTAGGCAGAGTAAATCACGAGAGTGGTATCAAACTTCTCAACAAATTCTCAGCAAAAAAGCAAATTAAGTGCATTTCCCAAAATGTAACTATTCCTTTAACTACCAAAATTCCCCTCCGCCCTGGTTTTGTTTTCCTCCCTCTGCCACAGGCATCCTCAGGTCATGTCACCATGTTTACTACACTGCGTGTGATGCTATGGCACATTCATTTTTCGTCACATTAAAATTAACTGGCAGCCACGGAGCACATCCTGCACCATCTGTCCCCAGATCAGCGTTAACACACTAACAAGAACAAATATAAATACACTCAAATTATCCCTTTGTACAATCGACGAGGAGCGACACATAAACAGATAAACAGGAGGGACAAATGAGGTAATAATCCCAGATGACAGCGCTCCAATCTCACTTGAAGGAGCGACAGGAAGTAAGGAGAAAAAGAGAAAATCAGATTTCCTAGCGGACCTGTAATTGGATGAGAATGAAGTATTAGTACAGGTGCATCATCTGTAATGACTGCACCTTATTACAGCGATCCCAGCGGAGGCTTTCAGAGAGGTTAGGAAGAAACTGCAGGAGTTAATCAAACTCACACGCAAATTAAAGCCAAGGGAGCGTTGTTTCACATACCTGATCTGATTGACTGTCTGTGGCCTCTGATGCTGATCATTCGAGAGATCATTTGGGAGTAATTTAACTCAGTATTGACTTAAAAATTGTCTTTTTGTTTCTACATTTTGTGCTTGTACAAACGGGGATGTTCGTTCACAATCTCAGTGGTGTGATGATGGAGAACATCAGAGCATATTTGGTGCCCTATGTGACCCCCCAACCACCACCACCAAAAAAACCTCCCCAAAAAACCTGCCATTTTCTGTAGCATAACAGTTAAAGTAACGCAAGTAAACAACCTAGCAAACAAGAGATAAAATAAAATAAAATTATGTGCTAATTTGCATTTAGCAAAGTGTTACAATAACCATATGAATCAATAAATAAAACAATTACAAATAAACTTGTTTAAAAAAACAGTAAAATAATACATGACATTGTAAAATAATAATAAAATGTACAAATTAATTAATTGAACTAGGGATGCAACAATTTTTAAATTCTGGGTCGACACTGATGCCAATGTTTAAAGTAACAATGTCGCCATTGCCAGTAGTTTTGTTTTTATGTTGGTGTTTCTTTTGATGTTTGTTGTTATTTATTCTTCTGCTGGGGAAACACAAACATCTACACTATAAAAAAAGGTTTAAAATCATTCAGACCTTCATTACCCCACATCTGAATGAGCAGAAATTCATTAAAACACATTTACGAAACAACCTTTAACACAACCTTCTTTCACGTGAAAAACATCTTAATAAAAAGTACACAAAAAGCCTTTTTACTATTTATGAAACATCATAATTTCCCCTCTAATATCTATTTTATAGTGCTGTGAAAACATCAACACATTTCTCCGTCAAACAGCTGATTTATTCAAGTTTCTCACTAGAAGCTACATTTTACGAGATTACATTGAACACATCATGAGAAAGTTATAATTTACTTTCGCCTAATACTCATTTTTACTGAATAGAGCTTGAACGCTTCACAATGTAAATTATTGGAACCTCTGTGAGATGTCTCTTGCGGCCACCGGCTGCTTAGAGGTAATGGTAACTAGCTGCTAACTGCTAACAGCTAACAGCTAAATGCAAAGTTAACTAACTCTCCTGCTGATTTCAACATGGATTTGTTGTTGTTGTTGTTTTTCTCTCCACATACACTTTTGTCATTTTGACATGATAACCTTACAGCGTGTTTCGGGGTTCACGTGACATCGGATAACTCGCCGATCTCCCCCAGAGAGCGGGTAACGTGTAAAGAGTTCAGGAGGGCAGCCGAGAAAAAAGGCCTCTCTATTATTTAGTAGGCGTTGCTGTGTAGTTATGTTGTTGTCGCCTTATATATTTCAGAATTACAGTAGTAATAGTATTAATGAAAAATAGTAACAGATAAACATTTTGATCTTTTCCTCCCCCCGTTTGTGGCGCCCTCTATGGATGATGGCGTCCTTAGCATTCACCTATACTGCCTATGCCCAGGACCGGCACTGAAGAACATGATTGGGAAGATTTTGCGCAGAAGTCTAATCACTGAACTGAATAAAAGCAGCCATTTTGATTTGTTTTATGTCCTAATTTTGTTGTATTTAACGCGATTTTGTTCAAAAGCAAAAAGAGGAATAAATGAGCAAAACAGCTTCAAAGGAGTCCATTACTCCCTCCTCACTTCCTGTACTGATTTTATTTGCCCCCGTCATACCGAAGCAGGTCAGGTTGTGCCGTTGACTTGCACTGAGCTGTCTTATGTTCAGCCGCTGTATCTAACATCACACTAAGCAAACACGTTAGAGCATATTGACTGCTTGTACCTCAGATTCAAGTGAGCGCACAGACGCTTTCGTCCTTCAGCAGATGAACATAAAAACAGTATTTAGTGTCGTATACATCACGCTGCACAGTGAAGCTCAGACATCCAAGTGAAGTGACAACAAGCGAAAGTGTGGGCGGACTTCAAAGTTCTGTTGATAATGGTCTCAAACTGATTTGACATTTGTATAGATTGAATTCTTCATTTCCAATTTACCCATGTCATTCATAAATAATGATTTTACCTCTACGCCATCCATCACTTTGCTCAAGACTTATGAACCCTGCCATTACTCATGATTGCGGCTGAATCTACTGTCGAACAGAAGAAACAACAGCCTGGATTGCACTCATAAACTGTAGGTATAGTGGCAGGAAAAACTGGTGCTGCAGATATTGCTGCAGGTAAAATTAAACTTCCTGACAACATGTGTCCTTTGACTCGATCTGTTTTTAGATTGTGAAATCACCAGGAGTATTTGAGCATACAAGGAAATGAACCTGAGGCAGGACGTGTCCCAAGATGACTTCAATTATCTTCGATCTCCAACATGTAACACAATTACCTGCATAAAAAACTAATAATATAATGATGATATAATAACACACCATGGACATACAGGGATGAATCATTTTGCATTGAGCATTAGAGATGTATCAGGCAGAAGTTGGTTTGAATCAGAGAGCAACAGAGCGTCAGCGTAAAAACACATTTAAATTAAACTTTGGTGACAAAAATTTTAACAAATTTGGCAAACTTTCTGTTTACAACTGTCATCATTTGTTTTCCTTGAATAAAGAAGATCTACTATAGTGGCTAACGATAAACTAAAGAGTCACAATAATATGTTTTGGGAAAGATGGGTTTGAATTAGAGAAAATAGAGCATCAGTGCAAAATTTTTTAACATTTAGATCACATTTGGATGCAGATTTGAACAAATTTGACAAATTCTTTACTTGCAACTGAAACTATTTGCTTTCCTTGTCTGACATAGAGTCTACTCTAGTGGATAATGATAAATTAAGATATAACAATATTATTTTTGCCAGAGTAAGTCTTAATTAGAGATCCACAGAACATCAGTGCAAAACTTTTAAACTTTTGAACTACTTTTGAATTTGAAAGCAAAATTTTTTAAATTTTGGCAAATTCTGTTCTTGAAACTGCTGTAATTTGATTTCCTTTAGTAATAGAAAATGTACTTTAATTAATAATGATAAATTGAAGTATCACAATAATAATTTTGGCAAAAGTGGTTTTGGATTAGAGGGCCACAATTTTTTTTAACATTTAAATCAAATTTGGATGCAAAATTTGAACAAATTTGGCACATTTCTTCTCACAACTGTTGTCATTTGCTCTTCTTGAGTAAAAAAAAGTCTGCTTTAGTGGCTAATGACAAATTAAGGAGTCACAACAGTATGTTTTGGGAAAAGCGGGTTCGAATTAGAGGCAACAGAGCATGGGTGCAAAATTTTTTAACATTTAAATCAGATTGGATGTCAAATTTAAACAAATCTGGCAAATTTTTACTCATTTGTCACTTGATCTGCGTGGTCAACAGAAATCTACATTGGATGATAATGATAAATTAAGTTATCATAATAATATTTTTGGCAAAACGGGGTCTTAATTGGTGGGCAATAGAGCATCATTGCAAAACTTCAACATATTTATTTCAAATTTGGATGCAAAATTTGAACAAATTTGGTGAATTCTCTACCTGCAACTGTCATTAACCTATGTTTTTTTGGAAAAGAAAGTATGTTTGGGTAATAATGATAAATTGAGGTATCACAACAGTATTTTTGGCAGAAGTGAGTTTGAATTAGAGAGCAAGTGAGCGTGAGCGCAAAACTTTCACACATTGTAAAAAAAAAAAAAAAAAAAAAATGCAAAATTTGGACAAATTTGGCAACGCCCCTCATTTGCTTTTTTTTTATTAATGGAAAGTCTACTGTCTACCTATACTTTTTTTTTGAAGAAGAAGAAGAAGAACTGGGTTTGAATTAGTGAGCAACAAAGCATCGGTGCAACAACTTTGTTTAACATCTACATCAAATTTGGATGCAAAATTTGAACAAATTTAGCAAATTTTTTTACTCAATCTTCATTTGCTTTGCTTTGGTATCTACACTTGGTGATTATCATTAATTGAGGCATCACAGAAACATTTTTGGCAGAAATGGGTTTGAATTAGAAGGTAACAGAACATCAGTGCAAAACTTTTGCACAATTAAATCAAATTTGGATGCAAAATTTGATCAGATTTGGCAGATTTTTTACTTGCAACTGTGTCGCTTGCTTTCCTTGAGTAAAATAAAGTCTACTTTAGTAAGTAATGATGAACTAGAGAGTAACAGGGCATCAGCGCAAAAACTTTTATATATTTAAATTAAATTTAGGTACAAATTTGAACAAATTTGGCAAATTTTCTACTCGCAACTGTCATAATTTGCTTTCCTTGAGTAAAAGAAAGTCCTTTTTCGGTTGATAATGATAAATTGAGGTATCACAACAATATTTTTTGACAGAGGTGGGTTTGAATAACAGAGCAACAGAGCATCAGTGCAAAACCTTTTAATATTTCAAAATTTAAATTAAAATTTGGATGCAAAATTCGAACAAATTTGGCAAACTGTCGACTCGCAACAATCATCATTTTCTTTCTTTGAGTAAAAGAAGTCTACTTTAGAGGGATAATGATAGTCTGAGGTAACACATTTCAACAATATGTGAGTGATATGGTCAAAGATAATGAGACAGTCATAAAAGACCAATAAATAAAGACTTAAAAGGAGACAACAATTAGAATTTAAATTTAAAGATGACCAAAAATGACTTCTTAATTCCACTCACCCATGAAGTACATGACCAGCTTGCACATGCCGGTGCCGAAGATAAAGTCCCTCATGAGGTTGGGGATGAGGGTGAAGGGGATGCAGACCAGGGAGACCATCAGGTCGCTGACGGCCAGAGACAGCAGGAAGAGGTTGGTGACGGTCCTCATGCGCCTGTTCCTCAACAGGACGGCGATGATGAGGCTGTTACCCACGACACTGAGGAGGAAGATGAGGCTGTAGAGGACGATCCGCACTGTCTCGTTGATGTCTGACAGGAGTGGGAGGCACATGGGTACACAGTCATATAAACTCTGGGTATGTCAGTTTAAAATGTGCGCTATGTCGACTCACTCGAGCAGATTAACACCCTAAATCACTTTAATGTTCATAAAATATTCCTGTCAGGCGACTTATATACAGATTGAGGTCAGTGTCTCTTGGTGTGTCACCATGTTAAATCGAAAGTGGAATTTTTTGTCGTAGATTTTATCCACATAAATGCGCAAGCTTTGTGCGCATTTAATCCTCTAGCCTGTGGCCATAACGTGAATAAATGCACATCTGTCCACTTGACATTGGCAGAACTAGTGTACAGAGACAACATATGTGTCACTACTAGCCTACATGAGCGTTATGGAGGACCTGAGCCATATGCGTAATGCGCACTGACGCAAAAAAAATGCCCAAAGCAGTCACTCTTTTGGCACAAACTGGAGACAGTTGTTTGCACTTGGAATAAATATTAATATCAGATCTCTGAATGCCATTGGACAGGATGTTCCACAGCATGTATACAAAATAAATATATTTACAGTACCTTTAGGTTCGCGTGAAGGCTCCTGCTCGCACTCCGAAATGTTCTTGATCCCAAAATTACATAAAATCTTGTTGAGGTCAGTTGAATTTATGAGCATGTCGTGTATTGTAAACGTCTCCATGTCGCGCTGTCTGTCTCCCTCCATAGCCTCAAGTGAAATCAGTCATATGAACAGCATGCGTCATGCTCTTGCGAGAAAAGAAAATGCTCCAAATGATGAGACGCGTATTTCCTCTCAGCTGAGTTTGTAAAAAGAGAAAAAATAAGACAAAATAATTCAGTGTTCTCGACAAGTTTCCCGTGCGCTCCCAGTGCGGTGCGCTGCGCTCCTCCAGTGCTCAGCATTCACTGACAACATGTGCGACGGGACACATTCTTGAGTGCTCAGCCCGCCTTTAGGGTCTGAGAGCAAGTCAGCATCCTCCCTCCTTTTTTCTTTTTAAATAAAACCCTCAGTCATAAATCATTGCGTTAATAGAGATGCTGCGGCGGTAAGTAGACAATATGTTCCTGGCCACTGAGTATCCTTCTTGGTTCCTTATTAATACCTCATATGTCTAATTTCCCGGGTCATTTATACTGGAGCCAAAATCCGAGGCGCACAACAGAAATGAACTTGATTTAGGATATCAGATGTTTGGTGCCAGGGGCGTTCTGCTCTGCGTCCACTGCAGGCTGACACATTTCAGAGCATGGTATCGCCTGCTGTGGCATTTCATGTGAACGTGTCAGCAGCAATATGGAAGGTCGAGCTGTAATTGTTGTGATGGGTGCAGAGATGCGCTGTCATTAGTGCGCAAACAACGCCAACTCCTGTATTCTGGAGTCAGTCACATGCTGAGCTGCAGGGGGTATTGTCTCACTCCCTGGAAGAGCCAAATAATAATAATCAGAAACTCCTTTGGGAAGCCAAAAAAGGCTCTTATTAATTATGGTTACTCAAACACAAGAGATGAGTGGGCCATGATGACAAAAGGTGACAATCATGCATTTTTTTAAGGAGTTTCAACTCTGACATTATTGATCCAATCCAATGAGTCTTTAATAATCTGATAAACTAAAATACTTTAGTACAACCAACACAATTTGCTTTGACCTTGAAAAAGCTTCATTAGGTTTAACCAACTTAATACTTATCCAAAAGTGTTGGTAATATTCAGTAGTCAAATTATTTTATTTAAGCTATTTATTTTAATTCCATTCTTCTAAAAATGTCAAAAATGGCTTTGATCTTGACCAGTTTCTTAAAATAAGTTGTCAGAGACTAAAACACTCAAAGCTTTTACACTGAAAAACTTCTTTATTTTAAGTGTCATCAAATAACCCCATCTTTTTAAGCAGTTCCAACTTCGGCATTATCGAGTCAATCCAATGAGTCTTTTATAATCTGACAAACTCAATTAGTTAAGTTCACCCAACACAATTTGCTTTGACCTCAAAAACCTTAATTAAGTTGAACCAACTTAATATTTATCCAAAAGTTGTGTTGATATTCAGCAGTCAAATTATTTTATTTAAGATATTATAACTTACTTATTTTAATTCCATCCCACTTGAAAATGTCAAAAAATGTTTTGGGTTTTGACCAACTTCTTACTGTGTGTTCACACCGGGCGCGAGTAAAATATTCGCCTCGCTCTACTCGCGCGAGTTAGGCCGCTGGAACATTTAATTTTACTCGCGACATTCGCGCGAGCGTCGCGCGTGGCAGAGTTGCGAATATTCGCCAGAGGAGGGTACGGAGATGACCCTTTCGGCTTCCGTAGGATGATATATATATATATATTGATGATTTTCCCGCAATTTCTCTCTCATCGACCATGTCTGTGACAAGCATCGCTGCATTGTACTTGCTGTGGCAGTCCGAGGTTCGTCGGAAACCCAAGCGCCAACGTGTTTGGGTCCACGACATCCTCCGCAGACGCACACAGCTGGGAGAGTACCATCATCTCCTGCAGGAGCTGCGCCTGGATGACGGCCGCTTCCAGCATTCAAACAATGCCGGGAAGAGGGGCGTAGTGACGTAGTGACGTGGTGACGACGCAGTGACGTGGTGACGACACGAAAACCTCAACGCTGATAGGCTGCTCCAACACAGCATCAAGCGAATATTTCGCTGGAGTTCAATATTTTGAACTTGCGCGAATAGGCGAGTGACGCGAATTTCGCGTGTACATTCCATTCGCGCCGTGCTATTCGCGTCATTCGCGCCGCGCTATTCGCGACATTCGCGCCGCCGGCACAAATTCGCGTCTATTCGCGTCTTTACATTGACTTTGTATGTAATCTCGTCGCGTGAAAAATTCGCTTCGCGCCCGGTGTGAACACACTGTCAAAACAAGTTGTCGAAAACTAAAACACTTAAATGTACCAAACATAATCTTTTATGCTGAAAAACTTCTTTATTTTAAGTGTGATCCAGTAACCCCATCTTTTTAAGCAGTTCCAACTCTGGCGTTATTGAGTCAATCCAATGAGTCTTTTATAATCTGACAAACTCAATTTGTTTAGAACAACCAACATGATTTGCTTTGACCTTGAAAAAGCTTAATTAGGTTTAACCAACTTTATATTTATCCAAAAGTTGTGGTAATATTCAGTAGTCAAACTATTTTATTTAAGACATTCTAACTTATTTATTTTAAGTCTATTCTACTTAAAAATGTAAACAAACAAACAAACAAAGAAACATTGAATTTGGACCACAAAACAACAACAAAAAGTGGCTGAACAAGTACAAAGCCTTAGTGTCTTGCTCCTGTGCCAGCATGGACACGTTTAGTATTTGTAAGTCATGTGATACAGGTACATGTGGGTCTCTGACATTAGCCTTCATGAATTCCACATGTGCATTACTGTTTGAGAAACAACTGGAAATACAAACTGCTTTAGTTTGTCGGGACGAATCAGAGCAAAAGTGTTTTCCCCTCACACTCTAAAAAGAAGTAATTGGTTCAACTTAAAAAAAGAATTAAGGTTACCATCAGCATGAATCTTTTTAAGCAGTTCCAACTCTGGCATTATTGAGTCAATCCAATGAGTCTTTTATAATCTGACAAACTCAGATTGTTGTTGTTGTTGAAGTTGAACCAGTTTAATATTTAACAAAAGGTTGTGGTGATATGTAGTAGTCAAACTATTTATTTAAGATATTCTAACTTAATTACTTTTATGCCATTCTACTAAAAATGTAAAAGAAAATGCTTTTAATTTTGACCCACGTCTCACAATAAGGTGTCAACTAAATCTAACAAACATATTTTTTTATGCCAAAAACGTCTTTATGTTTAGCCACACCCTATGAATAATTTTTGCTGCAGCGTGCATCAAAGGGCTGCAGACTGGAATCAAACCCACGGCTGCTACAGCAAGGACAAGGTTGAGGAAGGATCCTTAAACGGCTGAATTTCAAGGAGGCTACGTCATTGAAACCCACTGAAGGACTGTTCCAATGTCAAGGATGCTTCGAATTCTACCGAGGACGAGTCCTTCCTCCAGAGAATTTTCAAGGATGCATGTTTCTATCCTCAGTGGGCGTAACGAAACCACAATTCTTTGTGCATGACTTGCTGGAATTTAAGTCAGGGCCTCGTCAATGACGCACACCTGGACACTCGCTAGCCTGTTCCAGTGTGTGTTCACCGAATGCTAGGCAAATGGTAGGAAGGAATCTCGCCAAGCCTCTGTAGGACCCGACTTGGAAGAACCTGTCCTACCAATGAACCATCTCTGACTTTGAGAAGCACTTGACAGAAACATCAAACTAGCTCGACGACATGGCCAAACGCAAGTATGATGCTGAATATATTTAACTGTGTGGACCTAAGAGTAATCTGGCTGGACCAGTTGGGCACCATTGATCTAGATAGGTAGATAGATAGGTAGGTAGGTAGATAGATAGGTAGATAGATAGATAGATAGATAGGTAGGTAGGTAGATAGGTAGGTAGGTAGATAGATAGGTAGGTAGGTAGATAGATAGATAGATAGATAGATAGATAGATAGGTAGGTAGGTAGGTTGGTAGATAGATAGATAGATAGGTAGGTAGATAGATAGACATTAGTCCTTTCAGAAATTCATTTTGTGCTGTACACCAATCGTCAGATAAACAGGCAACTATAATAATGACAACAACAACAAATAAAACAAAAACATCAACAAGTGGGCACCTCTTCCATGTTATAGACCTGTTCTAGACTTGGGTTGTAGTGATATGCCAGTTTCAAGGTATTCTGTAATATAAAAGTTGACGGCTATAATAACATGTACATTTGATTATCTACAATATTGGAAAAAACTGCAACTGGATGTTGAATCTCCCCATTATTTTAGTTATTGTCAGAGGGGAGACTTTTACACACACAAAGTGCTATGTTTGTATCTGAATGTGGTGGAGTAGAGATATAAAGCAGCAAAAGTACCTCAAACTGTGTTTAAATACAGTACTTGGGTAAATGTACCTTCCACAGCTGACATGTGTCACATATGAGGTGTTTTCAGATGTTATATCATAAGTAAACTGTGTGTATTTTACCGTAGGAACAAATCTTTCCCCCTCGGAACCAAAGTCTCTGCTTCCTGTTTCGCCCCCTGCACGCGCCCTGACCGTCCTCAGTTGCTAAGTAACCTCTGGAGGGGGGCGGCTGCCGCATAGCCGGATGCTGCTAACGTCCACTACAGCAAACTGTCCCGTTTGAGAGGCTGAACTCTGATGAAGAGGATGGACGAAGGCTCGGAGCTGTCTCTGACCATCGCTCAGATCGTGCAGCGGCTGAAGGGAAGCCATTTACACTCTCAGATAGAGAGACAAGCCAAAGTGAGTGGGTTAGCATGTTAGCATGTGGCTAACGGAGACAAGCCAAAGTGAGTGGGTTAGCATGTTAGCATGTTAGCATGTGGCTAACGGGCAGGCTGCTGTCAGTGTCACAGAGTCGTGAACAGCCGGATTTATATCTGAGGTTCATGCTAATGTAGGAGCATTTATTAACTGCCTAACTTTATTTTCAGGAGTGTTTACATCAACCTGACATTAAACTGGAGTCTCTTAAAGAGGACGTACGCAGCTTTCTGAAAACATCAGGTGGGCTCATCATCATCATCAGCATCATCATCCTCTGTATCTCATGCAGCACTGCAGCAGCTCCCCGCACACTGTCATAATAACTAACCTGATATTGTTTTCTGTCTGTGTGGTGATAATGTATATTATTTTTACAGGCTGGGAAAGACAGCTACAGAATGCAGTGTACAGAGAGCTCCATGTGTAAGTTACACTACGTTTAAAAGTGAGATGTGAGTGTCAGATTTTGGGGGTTTAGTGGCATAGAGCAGTGAGGATTGTGGACTGCAACCAGCTGAAACTTCTCCCAGTTAGAGAAGAGGGGCCACAGAGGTCTCTTCCTCTCCAAAACAAATGGACCCAATAATTAAAACCGGTCAAAACCACAGATTAAAGCAGTTGCAACAAGACCATCTTCGTAGACAAAGACCTGCTCCCTATGTGGATATAAATGGGTCATTCTACGATAACGAAAACACAACTTTAGTTATTATCAGGTGATTATACTATTATATTATATTACATTTCTGCCAATATATTCCCGAAAATCCACACACTGGACCTTTAACTTAAAAAATATGGGTCAAACATTGTCACATGCAAAAAAAAATTCCTTTTTTTAAACTTTTAATTTACTTTTTATTGATTATTTCAAAATTTATGAACATATAAAACCTACTGATGAACATGTGAACAATTAAACAAACCTAGGAACAAAAATGATACCAGAAACAAAGAGGTTTTGTTTAGGAGATTCATTTTTAGTTGTTAATAATACTCTCAGGTTCATCAACAAAATCAGTTGTCCTTTCAAACTTTAGTCTTTGTAGCTGTTTTTGGTCCTGAATAACGTCATTTTCTCCCACTGTTATGAAAAAGTTTTGAATGTTTACTGTTTACATATAGTCTAATAATAGGAGTCAAAAGTTATTAAATTGTCTTATATTTTAATTTGTGAGGTCTTAAATGCCACAAACATTTTATCTTATTTAATTTATCCATCGTAGTTTCTTTTTGTCAAAATGAGTCAAGCTTTTTTGTGTGAAAGTCCACATTTCTGACGCTGCAAACCGAACCTGAAACTGTTTTTTTACTTTATACTGGTGAAGGTAGCTGCTGGCAAAATGTAGAATAACCTCACATTAAAGCTACGTCTGCACAGGACCACATATATACTACTTACCTTTATACTTACCTGCAATGCTTGAATAAGAAATAGATGATCTGTCCAAAAAACAGGTTTAAATTTGGTTAAAAATTGTCTTGAAAAGACCTTTAAAGTCATGAAATTTAAGTGTCGTACACCTGTAGACACGCTGATACGCTGCACATTATTAACACTGGTAGACTCCTGGGATAGTAAGGATATCACGGATGAAAGTGTGAACTTGCAGTTTGTGTGCAGAGTGTTGAGTTTCAGTTATTGTAGATCTTTTGGATGCAGCGTTGTCTGGTGCCAATTTTTGTACAAATATTTGTACGTTGCATTGTTACCTGCCCCTGCAGCAGTTCTTGGTGACATCGTGTTTTGTTTTTGTCAACTTCCTCTTTCAGTTTTATCGTCTTCAAATGTTCACTTCAGTTATTTTAGCTGAAAACACAGATATTGAGGCCATTGAGAGACTGTTAAACACTTATAATTACATCATAATAATCCAGATTAACGCTCTGTTTACCTCTCTAATCTTAATTAGAATCAAATAGCCGGAAAACTCTTTGAACTTGAATAACCAGCTTTTAAAACTGCTCATCAACCGTGCTCTGTTACCTTTGCTCTCTTGAGGCTCTGGCTAAAACACAGGACGCCTAATGCTTTGCTTTTAAAGGATGACATATAACTTTGACTAATGCCTCCTTCTTTTGGCCATTAGTCAGCTCTATGTGCTCTTATAGGTGTTTAGATTAGGTTGAACGTTGTTTAACGCACTGAGACCTTGAGTCATTCAATATGCCCTGAGCAAAGACATGAGACTTTTACTGAATCTGCCGGAGATGCGCTGACTCATCTGAGCCTAATGTGCAGGGCACTAATGGTGACTGACGGCCTGTTTTTAAGAAGAGTCTCCACAGTTTATTTGTCTTTTGTTCGGCGGCGTACATCTGTCAAGCACTTTTACACAGTGCTTTTCAAAATATCTGTTGTTTGTGTTCAAAATGGCTCCAATCCCTCATATTCACAGTGGCATTTTTATGTATTTACTGGATTAACCCTTCGTCTTTTGTATTGTAACGCTCCTCGCCCCCACTGTTGTGTTTACTTATTCCAGCCAGCTGCCCCCGAGCCATCCTGCGGCTCCTGCAGAGCATCTCAAAGAGCCGCTGGCTTACATGCGCAAGGCACAGGTCAGTCAGTCTCTTCTTATCTCCGTCACTCCTCACTCGTTTTTCTTCCGCGTCTCTGACTGTTGTCCTTTTTGCCTGTAGATTACAGAGACGTAGCCTCCGTTTGGTATCGGCGAGGTATTTGTAACGTGCTATCTGAAGCCAAGTGTTTCTGAGTGTGTGTGTGTGTGTCTTCTCTTATGCAGGCCAGCTGGGAGAAGCGTGTCCTCAAAAGTCTGAACAGCATGAGCACAGAGCTCGGAGTGCCTCTGGCTCGAATGGTAACTAAAATATTGTCAAATCACAGCTAACGCAGCATAATTACAACAGCTCTTAATTCAGATTCTCTAGCAGAGGCTTTTGTTTTTGCATAGTGAAAGAAACATCTTAAAGGAGCACTTTGCCCCACAAATGATTTCAGAGGATAAACCAGTGACTCACCCTGTGTTACTTTGAATTAGTGAAGAAAACTTTGTGTTTCTCACATGCCTCCACATTGAACGAAGAATCCAAAAACTGTGAAAATTATTGACGAATTCAAGTCATAGGGGTCCACGTTTAACGACAGCAAAACCATTTCAGAAACCTCTGTTTACAAACTCTTACACAACTCCTGCAGTATAATCCAAGTCTCATTTATCCAATTCGTGTGCTCAGTACTACAAAAAGGAACTGAACTAAAAGTGAAACTTATCCATGCTCTCTTCAAAGCCAGACTCCATTGACCGTAATGGTAATTTTACCTCACTGAACACAGGAGCTGCTAGTCTACCACCGCCTTGATAGGTTATTGGTTTGTGTGATTGTGTGGCTTGGTATTTTAAAGGGTTAGGTCAAATCACCAGAGCCAAACAATAACACAACCTAACTAACTAATCGAGGCAGTGGTAGACCAGCAGCTCCTGTGCTCAGGTCCTGGTAAAATTACTGTTTTTGTCAATGGAGTCTGGCTTTGAAGAGAGCATAGATAAGTTAGACTTTTTGGGGGGGCTTGTTGCCTTTATTTAGTAGCACAGATATTGTGTGAAAGGGGCAGAGAGAAGGGGGTTGACATGCAGCAAAAGGCTGTGGGTTGAAATTGAACCTGCGGCCTCTGACAAGGACACAGCCTTTGTACATGGGGTGCTAGCTCTGCCAGGTCAGCTAGTGGGTGCCCCAGATAAGTTACACTATCTGTTCAATTGTGCATCAGAAAGGGCCATCTGTTTGGGAAGTAGTTAGCATACAACTGGATAAATGAGAGTTGACCTTTCACTTTTCGGAGTAAGCATGGAGCCCACACTGTAACTAACTGCACTCCCTGAAGAAGTATTATCATATTTTTGTAAAAATGAAGCAGTGATTCCAGAGAGAAGCAGACAGAGGGGTCTACAGTCTGTGTTTGAAGGATATATCCAGGATGTCAAACTGACTCAGCAGCAACAACAGGTTAAAAAGACAAAGATAGTTAGAAGCTAAAGCCCAACTATAGGCTACAGATCACAGTGTCAAAGTGAACCACCACATCACTGCTGATCCACACAGAAGACAATGAATATAAAGGGAAACTTTGCTGATATTGAACCAGCTGTGTGGCATCACAGTGTGTGCAGATGTGTCCGTCCGGCGACTGATCTCCGGGGGAAGTCAAACAACGTTCATCTGCACACACTGCGATGACACACAGCTGGTTGAATATGAGCAAAGTTTCCCTGCTTCCCTTCACTGGTTCCTGTACAGCAGGGTCGGTCTTTGTTTCGCTGTTATAATCATTACAAAGCAAAAGCAGCATGTGTATACATTCAGTAGGCTATATCTTCAGTAGCTAGCTAGCTAACCCTACACTTTGCAGGGTTTGATTTTGGTTTTGGAACAGGGAAGAAACGTATATCTTTTTCCAACCTCTCCAGGTAACGAGTATCATTAATACACGACGTGCCCCAGGCACATGGACTATGACTATAATTTATCAAGAATTTTTGGATTCTCCGTTCACAGTGGAGGCATACGAGAAAAACAAAGTTTTCTTAAAGAATTCAATGTAACTCAGGGAGAGTAATGGATGTACAAATATTTTTTTGGGGGTGAAGTATTCCTTTAAGCCTGCATCATTTTAACCCCTAGCTGACCGAGTTGTGCCTCAACTGTGGCTCAATTTGACTGTAGCCAAACCCTGCTCAAGGCAAAGTTAGCAAAGCTTCTGTATCTGTGGACTGGTAATAAACAGGCCGTGCTGTCTGGAATCTGTTTTGTTATTTGGTTCAGTGCACACGTGATTGTATTTATGAACACCTCTCCGATGTGACATTTTCAAGATTGGTTCTGTTTTGGCTGTTTGGCATTTGTTTGTTGAAATCCTTTCTTTCCGTCCTCTCCGCAGAGGCCCGCAGCGGAGCAGAAGGAGCTCACCAACAAATGGAACGAGATGGGCACAGATGAACCAGGTCTCAAGACATTACCCAGGGGCTTGGCCCCGAGCAATCTGCCTCTTATGAAAGATTAGTGTTGATGCCTCTGTGCACTGGTGCATCAGTCAGACGCTGGTGTATTTTGCATCAGCTCAACACATCTCTGAACCAGATCTACCACTTCCATGTTTGCTTTTTAGCTGGTATTTATCCAACATTCTCTGAGGGACTGGGCTTGAGCTTTAAAAGAACATTGTGTAATTTCCAGATGTTGATTCTGGTGTTGGCTTCATGGAGAGTTGCTTGCCTGTGTCAGGCTTCAAAAGTTGAGCTGCCTAGACTCACAACGAGAATTACTGTATTAGCCACTGAGCAGCCCCAGCAGGGGATTTGCTGTCGTCCTAGCTCAAGTTTATGTTAAAGGTTTACTCAACCCCCTAAATATCTATTTCTATATCCATTACTCACCCTGTGTAATGTTGAATTCGAGAAGAGAACTTTGTTTCTCTGGCATTCACACAGAAAGCGTTTTAGCAGCTGGCGGTGCCTTTTTGTGATGGATTTTAATGAGACTGAACTTTTTGCTCGCTGTTTTTGCGTTGTGACGTGCCTTGTATTTCTGCGCTCTAGGTGCCTGGCGTTTTTGCACTACTCGTTAAAAAAAACTTCTCTTTTTTCGTCATCTTTTTACCCATTGTCCAGTTGGGTGATTTAAGAGGTGGGCCTTCTGTGGTGGTCACGACAACAAGTTTGCAGTTGGTAAACAATGGAGGAGAAACTGGTGGTAGCGGTTGCTGGATACCCAGAGCTATATGGCTATATAGACAGCAGGTTGTCAAACTGCCTCTGAGTCATCCTAAAATGTGCCTGGAAATAGCCGTCATCGAGGCGAAGCTCCTGGACCAACTGGTGGTACTCCCCATGATCCACCCTCTCTTTTAGGGTCTCATGTACCCACAGGTCTCTGTTTCCCTGTGCCCAACAAACTGTTTACTGACAGCCTCTCACCCTCAACCAGAGCTACAGCAAGTACCCTCTGCCTCAACATTTTAGGAGCTAGATACTAATTACTGGGGGGAAAAGGGGTAGCTTGATGACATGGGAAGGTTAGGGTAAGGACGTGTCGGTGTGGTTGTCGGTAAAAGTTTTGACTAGTGGCAAAGGCTTTGTATGTGACCAGAGCCCAAGTGTATTTCTGTCATGCTTAGTGAAGTGTAGTCTGCACAGACAGCTGTTTAAATCACATAGATATTCCACTGTGTTTGAGAGGTACTTGCAGTGTATTGAAAATATCTATTAGCGTCTCATGGAAACCTTGGTTGGCTCTCAATGAACCAACCATCTGCACTTGAAGCCAGTACATTTCAACAGAACACAGTAACCTTGTGTCTTAACAATGCTATCACAGCTCAGTGCCATATAATAACATTTAGGATGTGCCGTCCCCCGGCTATAAACACTTTGGACTGTGAATATAGAAATTGTCCAGACTCAACGGACGGAGCTGCGATAACAAGCAGCAACCTTCTTCCGTCCAAACCTTAATATGCCCTCGCTCTGCGGAAGACACGGCACTTGAATTTACTGCCATGCTACGAAGACAGTGGATGGAAGTCCCACTTAAAGCTGGCTGAATGTGCTTCAGCTGCCCTGTATTGTTCTTTGGACTCTTGTAGAAGCGGCTAAGCTGAGCGTCACAAGCGTCTTCTGTAGTATATTAAAGTTCAAGTTGATTAAAAGGGCTTTATGGTTGGATTCCATTGTGTAGTCTAGGTTTAACAGCTGCTAAACCTCTCCTGGAATTGCATATGTAAACACTGTGTACATGTATCAGCTGGAAGTACCACTTACAAAGTGTCCTTTGTACGGTAAGTGGTCTATCAACCAGTGTATGGTAGAGATACATTAATGTCTTTGTGTCTGCAGATTTAACTCGCTTTAGGCCTGTGTACGCCCCTAAAGACTTTCTGGAGGTAAGCACATCTAGGATCAGGAGCTCACAGTCTTTAGTGTGCTTTATTTGAGCTTGAATAAAAAAAACCCAACTTTGCTTTCTACACAGGTGTTAATCGGCTTGCGGAATCCAAATCATGACAGCAGCGAGGAAGTCAGCGTCAGGAGCCACTGGGGTCTCATCCAGGTCCCTCTTAATGTCAGGGACATCCCACAGCTGGTAGGGAACCATGTGCCATGTGGATATGTGGCTCATGTGTTTCTGTCTGCAGGTGTTTCGTCTACATGTAAAAGTACATCCTGTTGGCTCAGGAGATGCAGGACGGATTCGAAATCAGCGAATGTGATTTGGTGTTTTTCTGTCTTAAACTCTCAGAGACAGGCGTACTCAGAGCTGAACCTGACCACTGGGCAGTTGGGGATTGATGACCATGCACACATCCATCCAGGTATTCACAAAAGGCACAAATACACGTCTTCATGCTGAAGGAATGGTTTGATGTTTTCGGAAATGCGCTCATTTGTAGTCTTTCGGAGAGTTCAATCAGAAGATTGGCCTCATTCACCAATATTGTCCTACGTTTTTTCTTAAATTTGTTCTTAAGAAACGACCTAAGAAAAGTCTATGCCAGATTCATGTTCTTGAACGGCGGAATTGTTTGCACCTGTGATCTTATAATGCTGAATGAAAGCTGAAAGTGCATGCAGTTGATCCTAATGAGCATAGGTAAACACCTTGATAATCCTCATGAAAGGGCATGAGACTGCAGGGTTCTGTGCACACACACAGACACTTAAAAAGAAGAGAAAAGAGAGCATTAAGTCAAGAATGCCCAAACAAATGTCTAAAGAAGGTGGAGCACTGGACTCCATACATAAAAACAACTTAAATAGTTCTCAAGTGGAGGTTTTTCAGCAGAAAGGCAACGCCAATCGCACTGCCAGAGCCCTACAAAATGACCTCCAGCAGGCGACTGGTGTGCGTGTTTCTGACCAAACTGTCAGAAACAGACTCCACGAGGGTGGCATGAGGGCCCGCCGTCCTCCAGTGGGACCTTGGCTCACAGCCAATTACTGTGCAGCTTGACTGGCATTCCCAGAGAACACCAGAATTGGCAGGTCCGTCATTAGCGCCCCATTCTCTTCACAGATGAGAGCAGGCTTACACTGAGCACATCATCCAGCATGACCTGTTAGGTGGTGGATCAGTGATGGATCCTTGGAGGGTGGCACAGAGCTCCACATCATAGCCAACAGTACCCTGACAGCTATTAGGTACCAGGATGAAATCCACAGAGCGACTGTCAGACCTTACGCTGGTGCAGTGGGCCCTGGGTTCCTCCTGGTGCAGGACAATACCCGGCCTCATGTGGTCAGAGTGTGTAGGCAGTTCCTGGATGATGAAGGCATTGATGCCACTGACTGACCCTCTCGTTCCCCTGACCTAAATCCAGTTGAGCACCTCTGGGATGTTATTTATCTGTGCATCTAATGCTGCCAAGCACCAGACTGTCCAGGAGCTTACCAATGCCCTGATTCAGGTCTGGGAGGAGATCCCCCAGGACACCATTCGCCAACTCATCAGGAGCATGCCCAGAAGTCGTCAGGAGTGCCTACAGGCACGTGGGGGCCACATGCACTACTGAGACACATTATGAGTTACTGTGATAAAATTCCAGCAGCCTGTGACTTCATTCCTTTACTTTGATTTTCGGTGTGATTTTGAATCCAGCCCTCAGTGGGTTGATGATTTTGGTTTCCTCTGACCATTGTTTCGTCATTTTGTTTGTCTGATTTAAGTGTTCCCTTTTCTGAGCAGTGTATTTATAGCCTATAATATATGATTGGTAACAGAGAGACGGAAGATGTCCGTTTAGCCGCTTTAAATATCCTAATGACCTAAACACATTTCTGTTCTCACAGTAATTCATCAGCAATAACAAAAACAAATGTGTTTACCTAATGAGCACTGGGCTTTAATGGTGTGTATACCACTCTGGCCTGTCCTGTCCCACATGGCTCTCTGGTTTTTCTCAAACAGTATCTCTGTTAAGTCCAGATATTGACATTGCTGCAGCCTGGTGTTTAGGTTTTAAATAGAATCCTATCCACTGTCTCTGTGTTTGTAAATCAAAGAGATAACATTAGTTTGAAAACTGAGCCGCTACTATGTGATTATTAACGCACCTGTTCTGTCCTGTCTTTCTTATTCCTGTGCAGACTTGTTTGAAAACGAGTATGTTCAGATCGGGAAAAAAGGTCAGTGTTTGTTTCAAAATTTACTTCTGTATGTGCTTTTCTGTTATTCTAACTCTGTAACTGAGGTACTGAAATGCATGAATGGTAAGCTGGTCCAAGCACCTGATGCAATCCAGTACCAAAAGTACCAACCAAAGGCTACCAGGAGATTCATAGTGATCTTTAGTACTTCTTTAGTCATTATTTATTACCTTACACTTGATATTAAGGGATATTAAAGGGTATTTTTCAACCTGGACTCTATTTTCCAATGTTTTTGTGTCTGAGTGAGTAATTGGAACAACAGTTCTTGAAATGGGTCCAGTGTTGAGCCAGAGGGATGCAGCTGGCAGCGGCAAAACAGGCTGCAATGTAATGTTAATTGGCAATGGTTCACTGTCAATGTACGTCCATTAAAAGTGCTTGTTTTTGTCACTGATGGGCTCAGATTGTTGTTGTAATTGTGGTAAGGGATTGGCCCTGATCACACAGAAAGCGTTTTTGCAACTGGATGCAGCTTTTTGTGAAGCTTTATTGTATTACTACATACCACATGCCTGACGTTTTTGCCGTAGCGCTCTGACCTCCTCGAGTTGAAAAAACTTCAACGTACAAAAACGCCCCATGTCATCCCTTTTTCCTCATCTTTTTTCCAATTGTCGAATCAGATGATTTGAGAGGCGGGCCTTTTGTGGTGGTCATGACAACAAGTTTACAGCTGGTAAACAATAGAGGAGAAACGGGTGGCCTGACGATGGACAGCAATTTGTCAAACTGCCCCCCGAGTCACCCTAAAAAATGGAATGCCTGTAAATGGCCATCATGGAGGAGAAGCTCCTGGACCAACTGGTGGTACTCCCTGTGATCCACTCTCTTTTTTAGGGTCTCATGTACCCACTATTTACTGACAGCCTCTCACCCTCAACCAGAGCTACAGCAAGTACCCTCTGCCTCAACATTTTAGGAACTAGATAATAATTACACAGGAAGGTAAGAGTACGGACATGATGGGTTGGTTGCCTGGCAACAATAAAAAGGTGCAGCAAGCATTTTTTTAATAGTGGCATTCAATAAAAAAAAAAAAGGCAGTGTGGTGCGCCTTGTGTTTCACAACCTGTAAAATGTTTTCTGTGTGTACGGGGCCTTAAGTATTCAAACTGACATTCAAGCCAGGGCTTGTAGGAGTGTGAATCATCAAAAATTGTTGTTCTTATTCGTCACTTTGACACAAAAACAAGGGAAAATAGGGTCCAGGTTAACCTTTAAGAAAACGAACCTCAGACTACAGTCTGCAGCCTTGTGTTGTGTAGTTTTGTGTTTTATATTTGTACTTATTGAGGACCATCACGGATCTGGTTTTATTTTTACATTAAAGAGTCTTTTTCTGGAGATCAGTATCAAAAAATCTAATAATATCCACCCTGAATCCACTTTTTAAGAATAATAGAATCTGAAAGAAAGAGGTAATACTTTTATACTGCTGTAAAGAGGTTGCAAAGATATATATAATCGTATATATAGAGTGCATAAAATAATACATCGAGTATATCTGAATATCTGCCTGACTCAGTGACCAGCACAAATGCACAATGTCAGCTCCTGCCATTAATTAATCCTCCTCCTCGCCCTCTCAGGTGCAGTCATTGGCATGAGAGACACTTTAACTCTTGAGTCATCGCTCTGCTATGAACCCAGTGTAAACGCCGACCTTATTATGGACACCAATCACACACCAATCGACCAGAGTCTTAAAAACACAAGCTGCATGTTATATACACAGCCACGAGGCCCCGGTCCACTATTTCACCCTGGTGTTGGCTCCCGAGCTGCGAATTGTGTTCCAGGCCAAGTGTTAAGTGCACTCCAATAGGAAAATTTAAGAGGCGAGGAGTGTGTTTGTTTATGTTATGACTGGCCAGCACCTTCAGTCAAGGGCCGTGTGTTTTGAGCTACTGTCGCAGCGGAGATTTAGGGGGGAATGTGGGAGAGATTGTTTCCAGCATGTGCCTGAGTATTTTTTGGAAAGTCGTGCAATAATCACGGGAAATGTCTGTGTTATGATTTTTTATGTTTATACGTTATCAGAAGGATGGAGTGAAAGTTTGAGCCTCTGACAGCTTTATTTCTGTCTCAGTGGAGGTCATACGTTACAACTTTTCCCGGGGAAAACAAGCCTCTTAACAGTTTTACAGTTGATTCGCCTGCTTGTTGTCGTGAAGTCATCCAAGACGGAGGGGCAGGTGTTCATTTTCCCAGCTGCTGTTTGGACATGTTGTGTAATTCTGCCAGCAAGTCACGAGTCCACCTTTTGATTCCTGTTGGTCAGACGCATTTATGATGGAAAGTCAGTTTCCAGGATGTTATTCATTCTGTGTTCCTGAAGTCTTCTGTTTAGTTTAGTATGTTCCAGGGGTCAGCAACCTTTACAATCACAACAGGGCTGATTTTGGCCAAAAAATAATTAATTAAGAATCTGTCTGGAGCTGTACATCATATTTAAGCCTTAAAATGTAAATAACAAAGCGTATTAAATCCTAACTAGCCTATAAACATTACTAACAGGTCTAAATGAGCATTCATTGATATGTCAGGTAGGTGGGTGCTCTGCAGTGGCCTATTTATAATAATTTGGTCAAATAAACAAGTAAATATGTAAATAGAAAAATAAAATACATTAATTTCCATATAATTTTTGTCAAAGAACAGAGAGCCACTGGACGGGGCTAAAGAGCCACATGTGCCCCTGGAGCCTCAGGTTGCCTTCCCCTGGTAGTAGTGTAAACTAATTGTAAAGTAGAGTTTCCCCTCATACTGAAACACGTAGTCCACCCTCGTGTTAATCTAATTAATTAAATGTAAGTCCTTTTCATTAATTTTATTTTATTAAATACATTTATTATTATTCAATTTGATATAATTTAATTGTTGTATGTTAATTCATCTCAGTGTATTAATGTTGATTTATTGAATTAAGTTTTAATCAAATTTAGTTTTATTTGAGTTAATTGAATTGAATTAATTAAAAAAAATTGAGTTACTTAAATCAAATTAATTAAATAATTTTCAATATGACAATTATTATTTTATAATATATAATAATGAATTAATTTAATAATTTATTTTAAATAACATACATAACATGAGACACAAAAATTGAGTTAAATTAACTAAATTACTGTATATTAATACATTAAAGTAATTAGTGAATTACGTGTATTTAAATTAATTTAAATCACCACAATTTATTTAAGTTGATTAAACTTTATTGATTTAATTTAACTTTGTTGTATTGGTTTTAATTAATTCAATTTATTTATTTTAATTACATTTATTTGAGTGAATTAAATTTTTTTTTAATTTGTATGCTATGCCAGAATTGTAGGTTACTGTTTGTAAACAGAACATTCACCCTCGGCTCCTACAATACAATAAAGTATATTGTAATGAACCGTATCGCATCACATCGCATCATAATCTCCCTACACTGATGTACATAAACTGGAAACTACTGTATTATTGTTTTATTATTGTTTATTATTGTATTATTATAACCTTATATTCGCTTACTTTAACATGCTAACTAAGCTAACAGCTAGCTGTGATTTAATTTTTTCTGCAACTAAACAGGATAGTGAGGGAACACAGACTGTCTGTCTATGTCGTTCTGTCTCACACACCCCCTCTGTTGTTCTCTTTTGTGTCTTAACTCTTTGTCTCTCTTTGGTGTAGTGCTCTTGGAGCAGGACAGTGCAGCAGCGCAGCAGTACAGCAGGCAGGGCTGTTCCACTGGACTGCGGGCAGACCTGTGGGCCCTCATTCTTAACGCTACTAACCAGCCACAGGTACAACATGCATGCACACACACACACACTAACACACAGCTGACTCTGTGGCAGCTCTCAGTGTTTGTTATAAAGCAGCCATGCACACACAGCTGTCGTGATTCCCAAACTGCATGTTTACTACAAGGTGAAGAGTTCACACTTAATGGCTGCACAAAACACCTTAACTTTTCTCCTTAGGTATGACACTCAAGGCTTCATTTCCCCTTAGCTGAGGTACTTACTTAAAGGTGTTGCAAAGAATCCCTTAAAAGATAGTTAAGGAAAAAACGTTAAGGTGTCTGCAGCATTTAAAGAGACTTTACAGAGGTTGAATTCTGTTTGCTTGCACTCACACTTGTGATACCTGTTACTGTCTTACCTGTCATTATCTCACAACGCTGACCTGTAGATACAAAAAAACGGCAGAAGAAGAGACAAGAAAACCAAAGTGGTCAGAGGAGGAAAAGATTATACTTTTTGTGCCATAGTCACAGAAATTCCCAGGACACAGAGTGATGAGATAAGATGCTGTGTGATTAACTTTTATCTTTACAAGGATCTAGTCTGAACTTTAAGAGGAAATTCTCAATTTTCATCACTCGAGGAAACTCGAGAATTTCCTCTTAAAGTTCAAACTAGATTCTAGTAATGATGAAAGTTAATCACAAAGCATCTTAGCCTGTAATAGAGCCTGTAAGGTGACAAACTGTTAGGAGTGGGAAAGAAGTCTTTTAAGAGGCTTAAAAGTTTCCTAAGAAGAGGAGAAAATGGCAGAAAGGTTGCAGAATATTCTTCTCAGGATGCCTTTATTTTCTGTGTTTATCACCATAAACTCAGTCATGTTGCGGATAAGATTTTTTTCCTTACTTTGGTTACTAAGGTCTTTTGCACAACGGTTGATGAACTCTGAGGGTCTCCTTGAGTATAAAACCAAGATAACTTCAATACTTAAGTGAACATTTTAAGCAAACCTCAAGCCCAGTTTGTATCAATGATTCGCGACGAGACGAAACCGTTGCAGAGAAAAGTTGTAGCGGTGTGAACTGGCCGTCTGAGCTCGACTCAAGCAGGCTGATGATGTCACCTGCAACTAGGCGGCCGGTTTTAGAACATAAAGCTCGTCACCTGTTTCTACAGCCAATCAGCTTGTAGTGAAGTCCGCTGGTCAAGTCAAAAGACCACAGACGATATGTTCGCTAGCTGCAGCAGGTGCTCCGTCCCCGCCAAGCCCTCTTGTTTCCATCACAGTCTGCCGAGGTCACCACTGCTGCTCGCTGTGTTTGTTTATGCCCCCTCACGCACACATTAATTGGCGCCGCTAACGTATATTATTGTGGCGTATTTATTATAAATACAGTCCATCCGATGCTCGTTTGGTTTCTGTTTTTCGCCGTTTCATCACTACTACAAATGCAGCTGTAGCCAGTATCTCACTGTCACTATTCTCATTTATATTTTAAGAAGCTACAAATTATATTCAGCCACAAAATAAACCTGAAAAGCTGCAAACCAGAACAGAAGTACAGAGTTGTTGCATAGCGATGATACACCGTCTCATCTAGTTGCATTGATGCGAACCAGCAGGTTTTTAGAACATTACAGAACAACACATTGCAAGAAGTTGCTTGTTTCAGTTCATCTCGTCGTGAATCTTTGGTCTGAACTTGGCATTAAAGTTAAGTCTAGATCCCAGTAAAGATTAAAGTTACTCATAAAACATCTTAACCTGTAAGGTGAGAAACTTAAGGATCTTGAGTTTCTTAAGCAGAGGAGAAAATGTCAGAAAGCTCGCAGAATATTCTTCTTAAGCTGTGTTTATTTTCTGCATTCATCACTATAAACTCAGCCGTGTTACAGTTAAGATAGAGTCAGTGGTACCTTAAGTTTTTTTTTTTCCCTTTTTTAGTCACTAAGGTTGTTTACACAACGGTTTACTAACTTTAAGGGTTTCTGTAAGTATAAGACCAAGATAACTGAAATACTTGTGTGAACATTGTAAGCAAACCTTACAGACTAGACTTAAGGGTGTGTTGTGCAACCAAATTTTAATTCAGACTTTAAGGAAACTCTTGGCTGAAGTTTTTTAGGTCTTTTTTTGGACCAAATGTGTTTTTGTTTCAGTGGAGAATCCTTATTAATGATTATTTTGTGTCCTGTGATTTACACTGTACAGTAAACCCCAACATGATGAGACACCAATGACCTGCAGAAGAATCTGTGTATTAACCTCCTGTCCTGTTTATCTTAGCCTTAGCTGCGGCTTGTCCCATGTGTACAAATGCTAAGATAATCAAATGCTGGCGATTTAGCACAGCTAGCCCAAACAGAGCAGCTGCGTGTGGCAAAGTGCTGTGTAAACGCTGGAGTCCACAGTCTGCCGCCGAGGCCAAGTCGATAAAACAATGCTTGTGATGTGGAGATTGATTTCTGAGGGAGAGTTGCAGGGACCCGGCCGAGGTCTGGAGAGTGTTAGCACGCCTCTGGACGGCACAAGGGCAAACACATTAAACAGTCGGAGCTGGCTGAGGGCAGTATGTGCATTGTAGCAGGTTTTTTGGGGAGTGCAAAATTGCTTTTAAACCTCCAGAAGACAGTGCATCACATTTGTCTGTCATCTTTATTCTTTACAGTAACAATGAACGGCTGTAATTTCCAAGATATATGTTCAGTTTCAAGTATTTTAGCAGAGCTTATTTCAAGTCTCCTCCACTGACGCTGTCCATGTCACCACATCAGTTTTGCAGTGTTCCACCTCAGCTGTCAAAATGACCATCTCTGTTTCTGTTCTGCTCACATCCGCAGCGCTGAGCTGACCTGTCTCAAACCGGAGACACGTCTGAGTTTAACCATGTGGTCGGAAACAAGATACCCATCCGTTACGCTCGGTTTAATCCTTCTGTCATCGCCGTCATAAAGTTGATTTAGCAGTGTCCGTAAAGAGGGTGATCTTTTCTCTGGAGCTTCATCCAGAGAGTTGCATTATGGGATTAACACCCATTTTATAAACACACTACTTATTAAAAAGGCCACACATACTGGCCTCTGCATATAAACTTTATTACTGCACATATATGATATGTTGGATCTCTGTTGTTTCAGGATGTGATGCATTACGAACAGCTCACAGCTGGAGTCATACAACATGACCTGCTGGTGGACAACCTCATCTATAAGGTACACTGTCACTCTTCATGCTTGTGATGCTGCAGACACAAGATGTTGCATTCAGTTTGGTTTCCTGGTGATTCCCATCACCAAAACATTTGCGCTGCGAAACATAAACTTTGATACCAAAGTTGTTTTCAGGGAATATTTTCCAGTAAGTTAACTGATAACGGCTCACACAGTCTCTGTATTTATAGCACTTTTGTTTGAAAGCCTTTCTTATTTCCACCTCCCTGCCCACCAGGACGTGAAGCTCACCGCCAGCAACGATGACTACTACTTTGTGTTTGAAGATTTCCTCTATCAGGTAGGGTCCACGCTCTCTCACAGGTCAGGTCAAGTCACTTTAAACACAAAGAGTTGATCCAAAGTGCTCTTACAGCACACAGGGAGAAAAGCAAAAACAAAAGGAAGGAGAGAAACACTCAAATTTGACTGATAATAGCAATAAAATAATAACAACAGTAATGGTAACACCATTACCGTTATTATGACAATGAATATAAAGGAAAACTTTGCTGATATTGAACCAGCTGTGTGGCATCACAGTGTGTGCAGATGAACCGCCAGCACCCAGACCTCCGCTGGAAGTCAATCAACATTCATCTGCTCACACTGCGATGCCACACAGCTGGTTGAATATCAGCAAAGTTTCCCTGCTTCCCTTCACTGGTTCCTGTACAGCAGGGTCGGTCTTTGTTTCACTGTTATAATCATTACAAAGCAAAAGCAGCATGTGTATACATTCAGTAGGCTATATCTTCAGTAGCTAGCTAGCTAACCCTACACTTTTCAGGGTCTGATTTTGGTTTTGGAACAGGGAAGAAACGTATATCTTTTTCCAACCTCTCCAGGTAACGAGTATCATTAATACACGACGTGCCCCAGGCACAACATTTAGCTCCAAATCCACAACACCAGTCTGAACATGAAGGAAATCTGAGACGATGGAGCAGAGCTGTGTTGTTGTCGAACCCTGGTCTGAGCCGGCCCGACGCTACATTACGATTGGCCAGTCTGTGTCCTGGGGTGGGACTTAGCTGAGGGTCAGAGAGGTCTTGAGTTTCGGGGCAACGATAGAGAAAGCCCTATTCCCATAACACTTAGTCCTAACAGGCAACAGTCAGCCAGCGTAGGGAGGCAAGAATGAGGGTAATGTGCCCCCTCTTTTCTGACCTTGTTAAAACTCTTGCTGCTGCATTTTGGACTCATTGAAGACGGGATAAACCAGACTGAGTAATACCAAAATATAATGTGTCACAGTAATCGTGGCGGGAGGATATGAAGATATGAATGAGTTTCTCCAGGTCAGCTCTCCATCTGTCATTACTTGTATAATACCTGTACTCTTGCATGAAGACCCTAAAAACTTGGTCTTAAAGTTTCTCTTTACCATTAAATATCCGTCACTAAATAAGCAACAGTTGTAAGTGAATCCTGTTTTAGTAACAGGCTTCTTTTTTTTTAACTTTGAGCACAAAATTAAGTTATAAAATATATTTGGTGAACAGCGTGGCTAATAATCATTGCCAAGAAATGACTCAGAAAAATATAAAATATCCTAGAAATGCCAGAATACACAGAGTTGGGGCTTTAAACTCACCACACTCATCTGATCTGTTTCACTGGGACTGTGTGGGTGTGGTTTGATTGACAGTTTATTGACAGTGAACTGACAATAAAAACAAACCACTCCCAAATATTTATTAAAATGTCACCAGATCATAATTGGAAATTACCTAAATGGTTCTAACTTGTGTCTGTTGTGTCCTCGTCATTCCACTAGGTTAGAGGGATTATTCTGCCACCCCAAATACTTGAACTTGTGTCAGGTCACTGTCATGCAGGGACAGTTACTGTCTGACAGCATCTCTCTTTACCTGCAGTATCGTTTTCATCCCAGACACGGATATGACCTGTTATTATTAGCTTCTCTCGTAGTCATTGCTCTGTTTGCCTTCGCTGATGATAGATAAGCATATATACTCGGCAACCGGTTTATTCAGCAGCTGTTAATGTGTCATGCTGCATGGTGGCTAACTAATGAGTACACAGGTGTTGAAAGAACAAAGCTCCGGCATCACTGTCAATATTGACTGATGGTAAACTCACACAGCAGTGAAAGAATTCAGTCATTGTGGGGTGAGCGTGGGTCGACACAGGTTATGAGGAGAGTAAAGGGTAACTCTGGTATTTTTCAACACAGACCATTTTCGCCATGTTTTTGTGTCCAAGTGACTCACGGAGAAAACAAGTTTTGAAACTGATCCAGTGTGGAGCGAGAGCAAAACAGGCTGCAGTGTAACCACTTGGGGGACGTTCGCACTTTCTATGTACGTCCACTTTAAGTGCTTGTTTTTGCCACTGACAGGCTCAGATATTTATTAGAAGTGTCTGACAACATTATGGAAAGGATCCCTACAGAGATAGACCTTTTTGTTAAAGAGTAAGATCCTTGTTATTTAACTAGAAACAGCTGCAATATTACTATGGCCAAAGCAACCAGACTCCATTCAAATAAACAGTAATTTTACTGTGTCGGTAAATTAAAGGTTTATTTCCATCAAACCAGAGTTGGTGATTGTTGGAACAGTGGAGAGACGAACCAAGACAGTTTTGTGAGTTTTAGTTTGTTTCTGTCGACTTTGAATGAAGTTTGTTTTATGATTATAAAATTACTGCTTTTATAAATGGAGTCTGGTGGGTTTTGCGATAACAATTTCAACAATTTTACTCCAACAAAAAGGTCTATCTCTGTAGGGATCCTTTCCATAATGTTGTCAGACACTCCGAATAACAATCTGAGCCTGTCAGTGGCAAAAAAGACCCACTTAAAGTATACATAAATAAACATTGCCCCGTTGCCCATTAATATTAAATTGCAGCCTGTTCTGTTATTGTCAGCTGCAGTGCTCTCACTCAAAATTGGACTAATTTAAAGAAATAGTTGTTCCTTTGTTACTAAAACACAAAAACATAGAAAAATTGGGTTAAAAAAGGTTTAAAAAACAAAACAAAGTTACCTTTCAAGTCATTCAACTGTTGAACAACACAGGATCAAAAAAAAGATGAGGCAGTATCAAGGGAAATTTCAGGGCTGTTTTTGGTTAAACAAAAGGGATCTTACTCTTTAACAGAAAGGTCTATCTCTGTAGGGATCCTTTCCATTATGTTGTCAGACACTCATAATAACAATCGGAGCCTGTCAGTGACAAAAAAAAGCACTTTTCCTTTAATGTCACCCAACACTTTTAAGTGTAAGTCTTCCCTTATATCTGCCTTACGCCCACTAGAAGTGCTGGTTTTTGTCACTGACAGGCTCGGATTTTTAATGTAAGTGTCTTACAACTTTATGGAGTGAGACTTGGTTTAGATGGGATAACAAACAGACTGGGTCAAGCAAATGCTAAGAAAAATGTTTTATTTTGTGTAGGGATCCTTTCCATAATGTTGTCAGACACTTATAATGATAATCTGAGCCTGTCAGTGACAAAAACAAACACTTCTCCTCTAGTGTCACCTAACATTTTAAGAGTAAGTGTTCCCTTTTTTGTGTCTTTAGTGACTAATGGGAACAACATTTTTTTTAAAAGTCCAGTATTGAGCGAGAGAGCTGCAGTCAGCAGCAGCAAAACAGGCTGCAACGTACCCACTCAGGGCAACTGCAGACTGTCAATGCACGTCTACTAGAAGTGCTTGATTTTGTCACAGACAGGCTCAGATTTTTTATATAATTGTCTGTAAACATTATGGAATTAGACTTGGTTAGATACAATTAACAGACCGGGTCAAGCAAAAGGTGGGGAAAAACATTTTATTTCTCTGTAGGGATCCTTTCCATAATGTTGCCAGACACATAAAATAACAACTGGAGCCTGTCAGGGACAAAAACAAACATTTTTCCTTCAGTGTCACCCAACACTTTAAGAGTAAGTTTTCCCTTTTTTATGTCTTAAGTGACTAATGGGAAAAACAATTTCCTGCAGTGAGAGGCTTGGGGAAACTGTGTACCATCAATGTACGTCCCCTAAAAGTGCTGGCTTTTGTCACTGACAGGCTCAGATTTTTAATATAATTGTCTGACAACATTATGAAATGACACTTGGTTAGATGCAATAATAAACAGACTGGGTCAAGCAAAAGGTAGAGAAAAACATTTTATTTCTCTGTAGGGATCCTTTCCATAATCTTGTCAGACACATAAAATAACAATCGGAGCCTGTCAGTGGCAAAAACAAACATTTTTAATTTGGTCAGATGTAACTGACAAAGTCAAGCGAAAGGTAAAGAAAAGCATCTTTTTTTTGGTGTTGCGATCTTTTCCATAACGTTGCAAGACACTCATAATAACAATCCGATCCTGTCAGAGGCAAAAACAAGCACTTTTAGCGGTAATACATTGACAGTGCAGTACTGCCCCAGGTGTTTACATTGCAGCCTGTTTGGCGGCTGCTGGCTGCAGTGCTCATGCTCAATACTGGACCAGTTTTAAAGTTTGTTGTTCCCATTAGTCACGTAGACAACAAACATGTTTAAAAAAAAAAGGGTCCAGGCTAAAAAAATACCAAACATATCCTTTAAAAAGTACAGTTTCCCAGATAAGTTTCAAAGGGAAGTTACGTTGTGGCTGTTAATGTTAAAATAAATACCTTAGACTGTAGAAAGTAGATTAGGAATATGTCTCCACCTCAGTAGGTACCCCTACAAAACAAATATTATACTGAATAAAATGTCTTTCTGGTTGTTCAGACTACATCAAGTAGATACAACATGTACGGAGCTGTGACATTGAGGGATAATTGCCTATTTACATCCACTCTCGTATGAATTTTAAAGACATTTATTAAACTTTGTCCTGAGATAATGCCTCCCCATGTTCAATCTAGTACAAACAGACAAAAACACTCTAAGGACAACAGTAGATCAACCTGTTTTTGTTCCCAGCAAGTACACTTAAAGGACAGACAAGAGGCAGCCTAGACGTATACAATAGCCCTCATTTGCCGCTGTTTTCGTAGTCTGCTATTAATGAGGTCGTATGAATGGCTGCCGGTCTCATCTTTGCCCAGACAGATTACCCCCCCATCGCTGTACCGGTAATTCATCTGGAGTGGCCGGTGGAAATGAAATCTGTTCTCAAAAAGACACAGAAATTGGTCTGTAATGGAAACAGTCCCCCACTCGAGGCTCTGTCACTGTCTGCTTCAGTACATCCTGAAACGTTGGCTCCAGGTGCGCTGCTTTAATAGAATTTTTTTTTACCCAAGAGAAACTCGGCCTGCTCAAGGCCATCACCGACTCTTGAGCAAAGAAACAGTGCATTAACCACCGTCTCCTTCATCCCTCTTCGTCAGGAGAGGATGATATTACATACTGTGCCTGCAATCAGTACACGTGTCTGTGCGGGCGTGAGCGTGTTTAATACCAAACCTGTGTGTCCCCAGGTGTTACTGTGTTTCTCTCGAGACACCGCCGTCTTGGATCACTTCAAATACAACAGTGCTACTCCTCCCAAATCCGTCATCCAGGGTGAGATGGTGTGACCTTCACCAAGGACACACACACACACACACATCACATTATCACATGAACTCACAGGAGTGCCGCTTCACTCAGGCGACCTAACGCAACATGTCTGCACACAGATACCTGTGCATGAGCATGACACTAGGAACCCATACATGATGATACAGGTCTGTGTTACTGACTGATGTGTGTGTCTCTGACAGGGAAGGGAGGAGATGAGGAGTGTGCTGTTGTTTATCCTCCTAACGGTGAGCCTGCAGCTTGACATTCACATCATATCATTTTATATGTACTCATAGTGAAGGAATAAAGTTAAGGGACAAATAAAGTGGCACGACCTGGACAGTTTGCATGCTGTTGCACACATGTATGACATTACATGATTGTTATATTTAATGTGAACAGACCCAACATTCAATAGAGGGGGATTAATATGAATCTTAATCAACAAAAATACAGTTTTTAGTAGGGCTGGGTGATATATTGATCATACTACACTACACACACTTCAGAACAGTCTACTGGGAAACAGTGTGTGAGCAGGTAAGGTAAGGTAAGGTAAGGTAAGGCGTGTGTTTTTGTATCGGCAGGGCTCCAAACCACAACCATTCAATCGCATTCCAACCGTGGAGTACCAGTGTGACGTACAAATATTGTTGATACTTGAACTGGAGAGCTGTTAGTTTGTTTCCTGCTCACAGTAAATATATCCGCGTGTATAACAGCATCACTGTAACACTGACCACTCACTGCTAACAGCTAACTATCGATCAGAAGCTTTAAGTTTGCAGCAAAAACATCAACATTTCCAGCCCAATGAGAGCCAGATGTTTCAGAATAAAAGCTCCAGCAACTCTGCTTTAATGTAATTATAACAGTACTTTATTTAACTTTATTATAATAGTACTTGATTTAATTTCGTTATAACGTTGTGTTATTTAACTGAATTATAACGGTACTTTATTTAACTTTATTATAACAGTACTTTATTTAACTTTATTAAAACAGTACCTTATTTAACTTTATTATAGCAGTTCTTTATTTAACTTTATGATAACAGTACTTTATTTTTTAACTTTGTTATCACAGTACTTTATTTAACTTAATTATAACAGTACCTAATTTAATGTTATGATAACAGTACTTTATTTAACTTTATTATAACAGTGCTTTATTTAATCTTATTCTAATAGTACTTTATTTAACTTTATTATAACAGTACTTTATTTGACTCTATTACAACAGTACTTTATTTAACTTTGTTATCACAGTACCTTATTTAACTTTTTGTAACAGTACTTTATTTAACTTAAATAATTATAACAGTACCTTATTTAACTTTATTACAACTGTACTTTATTGTAACTGTACTGTAACAATAGTTTATTTAGCAGATTTGTATTTCAATAGTCCACAGTAGTTTAGTGGTTTTAAAATATTTAGATGTATGTCATGTATCCCAATATATTATAAATATATTGCCATATTATCGTTAAGCTTTATGGCCCAGCCCTGATTTTTAGCCATTTCCTTATTTATTCACACAGTATTTTGTTTATTTGTGAAATGTTTGTATGAAAATATTTGCAGCTTATCTAAACTGATAATTCAGTGAATGTTTGTCTATTAACTGCACTGACTGTAAATTCTAATCTGCACAGGTGTGATTCCTTTTCATGGGTTTTCAATGTATGGTGAGTATATTTTTACCTGTTAGCTAACACACTAACCTTGGAGGAGGAACACTGCAAGAGGAGGATATAACAGAGAGAGTGTGTGTGTGTGTGTGTGTGTGTGTGTGTGTGTGTGTGTGTGTGTTTGTCCCACAGTGGCACCTTTGTGTTTCTTGTACAACGAGCCATCCAAGCTGTACAGTGTATTCAGGGAAATGTACATCCGCTACTTCTTCAGGTTACACTCCATCTCCTCCTCTCCCTCGGTGAGGAATTTTTTTATGTAACTGCTGCCAAATGTCACGGTCCAAATATTCTTTTTGTTTGTTTATATGTACCTTCATGCACATGCACATCCTTAACTTGTGCACGT
Organism: Cephalopholis sonnerati; assembly: GCA_019142605.1. Classification (NCBI taxonomy): domain Eukaryota; kingdom Metazoa; phylum Chordata; class Actinopteri; order Perciformes; family Serranidae; genus Cephalopholis; species Cephalopholis sonnerati. The sequence goes on from JAGQAX010000023.1 coordinate 24,147,802, forward strand.
GTGCTCCTGCAGGGTATTGTGTCTTTGTGCCTGCAGTTTGAGCGGCTGCTCCAGACCCACCTGCCTCAGCTCTTCTACCACCTGAGACAGATCGGGGCGCAGCCGTGAGTAGCAGCCCGCACATTGCCTCGTCAATGGGCAAATTTTTGACCAGTTTTTAAAACTTTTGTTCCTATTAGTCACTGAGACACAAAAACCATGGGAATATATATAGCACAGGTTGAAAAATACTGAAGTTACCGTTGCAAAGAGTAATTCATCCACGTACATTTACCACTGGTCAACTCAAAACAATGATAGAAGTGTAACCATGGCTCAGTGTCTGTGTTGCTTTTCTACATTCTTTCATTGCTATTTAAAACATACCTTTTCTGAAGTGAGAGTATTCATTACCATTGCCAAGTTATTTCAAGATAGCTTCCATGGAAGTTTCCTCCCTGGACTGGAAGCTACCTTGAAAAACTTGTTCCTCCAGCACGTGTGCCTGACCGCAGTGATAAACCTTCACCTTTATGAAGAATGAGCAGTATGCTCGTCGTTGTGACGCATTTCTGCCTTGACAGGTTCATAGAAATTATGTCAACCCTTCACACAGCTGCACAAGCGCTCATAAAAGATGAACATTCTTGTTCATAATTTTTATGTTCTATTTTTTTAATGTTCTTTAAACTGAATTAAATTTAGCTGTTGTGTATTTGGTGCAGGAGTCTCACTCTGCACTCACATTTTATTTCTGTAATCAGCTGCTGCCATCTTGTGGTTAATTCTCGGAATCACAACGTCCTCAGAGAACTAAACCTCTTCATGGGGCCTTAAGATGTGATGGTTCTGTCTCCAGGTTGCGTATCGCCTTTAAGTGGATGGTGCGGGCCTTCTCTGGCTATCTGTCTACTGACCAGCTGCTTCTCCTCTGGGACCGAATCCTGGGATACGACTCACTGGAGATAGTTGCAGGTAAGAGTTGTTGCACTCGAACTCAAGGAACTCTGCAGCTGATATTTCAGGGTTGCCATGGACCCTTAAAAAGTCTTACAAGGTATTGGATTCATTAAAAAATAAGGCCTTAAATTGTACTAAAATGTCTTGAATTGATTGTTCAAGGGTCTTGAATCAATCTTTTAAAGGATTTGAAAATGCTAAGACATGGGAAGTTGGATTTTATGAATCGTTTTGTTCTGATTGTAAAATCTCAAAATAATTGGTAACACCTATTTTCTAATTAACTGACCAAGTACCTCTCACATCAACATCAGGTCAGGATACTCGTATCTGCTAGGGTAGAGCAAATTCTGTGAAGATTTGCTATTTAACCAAGATTTTGCAGCAGTAGAACCCCACATGCAGAATGAGAAATGCAAAATTGCCCACAAAACGGGCGAAGAAATGCCAGGTATTTTGCAATTCTGCTCTAACCTCGTCTCTGCTATGAGATAAAAAAAAAAGGTAATGTTTAATGTTACAATAAACATTTGGACAAAATTGTTATTAACCCCAAGTAATTGAGGTTGTTTGATTTTTCATGCCTATGCGCCAGTGATAGCCATGGCCAGAGGCACTATGTTTTCGGGTTGCCCGTCCATCCGTCCATCCTATTCTCATGAATTTGATGAACTTTCTTCAAATGTGGCACAAACGTCTCCTTGATATCAACGAGAAACTGATAAGATTTTGATGGTCAACGGTTAAGGTCACTGTCATCTTGCATCTGTCTCATTCTCATAACCATGATATCTCAAAAACACCTTGACAGAATTTCTTCAAATTTGGCAAAAACCTCCAGTTGAACTCCGACGATAAACTGAGTGGATTCTTTTGGTCAAAGGTCAAGATCAGTGTGACCTTGTATCTGTCTTATGCTCGTGAGCGCAATATCTCAAGACGGCCTTAAGGTAAATTCCTTCAATTTGGCACCAACATCCCCTTGGACTCAAAAATGAACTGGATAGAATTTCGTGGTCGAACGTCAACGTCACTGAGACCTCACAAAACACTTTTTGCCATAACTCAAGAATTCATATGCTGATTTTGACATAATTTCACACAAATGTCCGATAGGTTATTATGATACTGTGATGACATTTGTATGTCCAAAAGGTCAAAGATCAACTTCACTGTGACATCAGAATGTTCTGCAAAAACATTTTCTGGCCATTACTCAATGTCATATCTCAGGAACAAAAGGGGACACATTTGGGTGTCCACCTTGAAACTGTGCCGACTGTATAGATCTGTGCTGTCGGGGGAAGATGTGAATTAATGAATACTTTAATGAAGGAATGAACTTTATTTATATAGCACCTTTTATACACAGAATGCAGCACAAAGTGCTTTACAATTCAGCAGCAGAGACAAACAGCAAAGACATAAAACCATACAATTATACACCACTCATTCACGGAAGAAGAATAAATAATCAATGATTAATCAAATAATAAAAAAATACATATTAAGGATATAGAAACATATAGCTGCTGCTTATAGGCTATATTAAAGAGATACGTTTTGAGTTGTCATTTAAAACTGCCCTTGGGTCAGCAAGTCTAATATTTAAAGGCAGATGGTTCCATATTTTTTGGGCGTAGTTACTAAAAGAGGCATCCCCCTAGGAATGTGAAGCATCCATGTTGTCACAGACACGGATGAAAACTGTAACTGCAGCTTGACTAGCGCATGGAGGCAGATAGCTTCGAGGTGTTAATTCTAGTTTTTCCGTTAATTTGGTTAATGTAAAATTAACCTTTAATTTCATTCTGAAAAAAGCCTTAAATCTCCCTTAAGCTGTAGGAACACTGTATTTGTACAGTAACTATTATAACCCTGCACACCTCTTACTTCTCTTATCTTTCTCTGTCTTAACCCCCTCCTTTTGTCTGTCCCCATATGTCATCCTCCACCTATCCTCCGTCCACGCCCCCCTCCACACACACCTCCTCCAGTCCTAGCAGCCGCTGTGTTTGCCTTCCGCGCCGAGAACCTGATGGAAGTGACATCACTGGCCTCAGCCGAGGTATGTTCGTCTCACATTCAACTTATGTGTGTGTGTTTGACACTCCCGTCCTCTCCCTGTCCCCCACATACTCCTGGAAGGCTAGAAATAGCCGTTGATGACCAGCCAGTACCAGTAACCCAGTCTCCTGCATGCACATGTCTGAAAAAAATGGCTGGCTGGACACTTAAGAACCCCGTTACCCCTCCCTGTGCACCATCCCACCAACACTCCCCCAAGTCCTGCGCCTCCATATCCCGACACCACCGAAAGGGAGCAAACTTGTTGATCCACAGACTGTTACGCAGAGCGGCGGCCATCTTTCTGCGCAGAATCATGCAGATTCGGCGTACACGCAACTAACAGCTAAATGAGCGCGTCCTGTGTTCGCTTCTGCACTGTCACTGCATTATTACAGTAACCAGCCATGTTATTCTTGTGCATGCCTGCTCTGTATACCGCACCCGCTCCCATACTGAGGTCCCACTATCATATGACTGAAACCAGGAGTAAACCATACGATGACTCGCCTCGCCCCATCCTCGCCTCCCCCGAGGGTGAGGGGGTTAAACTACAATGTGACGCATGGGGCGACAGGCTGATCCGCCGCTCTGAGATGCTGGCCGGCACTATTTGCTTGCTCATTTACCACCTGCCCCAGCAGAGAGGAGATATCATAACATACTGCTCCTTATCTTATATTTAGAACCCCAGGCCCAGCGTTGAAATATTAAACCCTCTCTCTAAACACGATAGGGCCCCTAAATTTAATCTCCCACCGATCCCAAAAGGACAGGGGTGGGGAGCGGTGTACTCTTAAGCAAGGATTGTCGCTTCCCAAGGATCCTGCATCATCATTAAGCGTGTCGTCCTGTGCGGTGCTTTTTTTAAATCCTGAAATATATATCTCTTGAAAAAGAGGGGTGGGGGTGCTTTATAGCCCTTCTCCTGGGCTTAGTGGGCGAAGGTAAGATTGCTTCGGTTCGGAGGGGGAGGGGGTGTGAATTTAAGATGACAAATCTTTACTTGTGTTTTGTTTGACATGCACACTGCAGGCTGTCCTCGCCGACCTTTCAACTCTGAAGGTCATGCCGCTCATCCAGATCTTTCTATTTGCCACCGCCATCTGAGGAGCATGGAAACCACAGGATATGAGTCGTGGTGCGTACTGTACATACCACCCGGAGCATAAAGAGACACTCCGAAAATGCCACTTTTCAACGCCATGACCGCACTGTCAACCGCCCATCAAGAAACGCCAGGCTACAGTGTGGGACGTCAAGAAAAAAACCTACACATGCACACAAAGCCAAACCCCTCTTTAGCATGTATGCACCATAAATAGTGAAACCCGCTATCATGTTATCAGATATTATACAGTATATAAGTATAGCCTACAAACCAGTAAGGTTAAGCTAACCTCCCCAAGCCATATGCTCTGCTGGAAAGACGATCCGCGCAGCAGTGCTGGGATCAGCTGAGAGGCTCATTAGGAGACGACTTGCATGAAGCAGTAATTGTGTTGCGGTAGCAGCGTGCAAAAGAGAACAACAGCAACATCTCCGAGCCTGGCTAATGAAGTGTTAATTAGCTCGTGCAATTTGCTGTGTAGCTCCTGCTTGTTGTAACACTGTAAGATAATGCTGTTGCTGATGAACGAGGCGACTGGGAGCATGAGCCAGTGTGTCGAGAGGAACAGTCAGAGGACTCAAACTGGATTAATGTGTAACTTATATCATTAGAAGCTGCTGTGTGTGCACATCATTTATTGTATTTATTAGGACACTTTGTAAAGGGTCAGTTCACCTCAAAATCAAAAACACATATTCTTCCTCTTACCTGTAGTGCTGTTTATCAGTCTAGATTGTTTTGGTGTGAGTTGCCGAGTGTTGGAGATATCAGCCATAGAGATGTCTGCCTTCTCTCCAGTATAATGGAACTAGATGTCACTCAGCTTGTGGTGCTCAACGCGACAAAAAATACTTTTGAAAAACTCAACATCAATGTTTCTTTACAGAAATCATGACCTGGTTACACAAGATAATCCACAGACCTTGTTGTGAGCAGTTTCATGTAGGACAGAGACTCAATTGCTTTGCCCGTGGCTGGTCAGTCCTTCGGCGATTCGCTCGTACATCGGCCCGTCCTTCACGGTTCCCATCATCTGACGGTTAATGGCCTCCTCGTTAGCGAGGGCAAGGAGGGCGCGCAATTCTTTATCTCCCCAGTTGCTCATCTTCTGGTTTGCGTCTCCTTAGTGCTGCTAGATACTCATTCCTCCTATCAGCTGTTTCCTGATTTGAAGACCACACCAGTGGGTCGCACATCATCAACAGCCCCTCCCACAAGTCATCAACAGACCCTCCCGTGGCGGAAGGGCGCCTCGCTCTTTTTAAACCAAAACCATTCCGCCAACATGACTACCCTATGAAGCGGAAAATTAGGCACGTCGGATCAACTCGCCAATCCAGCTCTGTGTGTCTAAACGCTCGCAGCTTGCTGGCAAAACGGCCCAACATTCGCTGAAAATCTGGCAGTGTAAAAGGCCTTATGTGTCAGCCCTGTGATAGTCTGGTGACTTGTCCAGGACGTACCCCCCCACCCCAACAACCCTCAAGAGCATAAGCAGTTATGGAAAATGAATGAATGAATTACCAGTATATTAAATAAATGTATTGGCTGTTTTAATTTTTTTGACGTTTGCTGTCCCCACTCATCGTTGCCATGAGGTAAATCCAGTCGAAGCAGCCCCACACAGGTCAGGTGTAGCAGGGGTGTCTCTAGGATCTCTGTTGGGGGGGTCTCAGGGATACTCCTCTGGCACATTTCTTTAATGAACAAGCTCTATTTTGAGGCTTTTTTGTGCTTTTTTTAAAGTGCAAAACATTCTCAGTGTAAATCAGTTTATTTTTAAATAAATCATATCGCGGGCCGTCAGTTGAGTATCTCTAATGTAAGATGTATTTCCTCTCTACCGAACTACACCCACCAACTGTATCACTGCGCAGAAGGAAGTGTGCATCTACTGCTAGCTCACCTAGCACCACTTAGCTAGCTAACGTTACAGCTTAGCTAAGGAAGACGCCATTATTGTTTACATCTCATGCTGTCACAAGCACTAGCCTCTCGTACATGAGTAGATGCACGCTTGAAACTTCGTAGTTTTTAAGAACCCTCCCTTTGGTTGCTTCGGCACCACAAGAACTAGAAGCGCTTGTAGTCCTCAGACTGACGTTTTGATGAACTTTTTAGCCCCTACTTCAGAGGACGTACTCTCACAACACAAGAGGAACCATGATTGACGAAAGTGTGTCTTGATTGGTAGGAGACTGCGAATGCAGCACTGGCAACCGCCGTTTTGGAAAGCCTGTTAGCCTGTGTAAACAGCAGACAACACAAAACACAAACAGCTCGTACTGAAAACAAAAAGAGGCAGAAAACATGGACAGCTGATATCTCCAACACTCTGCAGCTCACACCAAAACAATCCAGACTGATACACAGCACTACAGGGAAGAGGATGACTAAGTGTTTTTGGTTTTGGGGTGAACTGTCCCTTTAAGCGACATCAAGCACCTCCAGTGCCAGTATTTATTTTATTTAATGATGAGCATTTATTTTAAACCCTGAGAATGTTCACCTAGTTTGCACTGTCTCTAAAATACAGTGAATTCCACCTTTAATTTTGATGCAGTCAAACCATTTCTCTCTTTATTATTAACAGTATTCTTTGCCAGTCAATGCCAATGTCTTTTATCTCCATTATAATGTTCATGGCGACCTCAAATATTCCATTTTTAAGAATGAAATAAAGTTTTATTGAATCTCGTCACCTTGCTTATTGACTGAAACCTTCAAAGGCTCAGACCTTGAAATGAATCGGCAGCTTTTTAGCCGGCCGTGCTTCAGTTCTCTGCTGCCTCCTCAGTTTGTGCTACAGGGTAAATATTTGGAGAGGGCGTTCAGTATTTTGGATGCGAGGCGTTTCTAAAAGAAGGCAGAAGAGGTAAGTGACAGGTAGCAGCACTGAGGGACGTGACCCTCTGCCCCTCCACCGCCCTCCTCCTACATGTAGCATCTGCTCTCTCCCTCCCTCGTTGTTGGCTGCCGTCCTCGCTGCTGCCCCCTCTGTGGGCTCGTATCGAATTATGCTGCTCCTCTCTTTCGTCTCTCCCTCTCTCCCTGCTACATCTGCCACCTGTTTACTAGGACGCCCACGGCTGGCTCTTTTATCGTGCACCTCCTCTGGCCCCCAGAAGCCTGTTCCTCCCGAGACAACTGTTACCTGCTGTGTAGTTCAGTCACACGGAGGGCCCTCCTGGTGGCTGGTGTGTTGCACTGCAGGGAGATCTGTGCTGCTGGCCATCGCTGAAAGAGTCCCAGTTGAAAGCCGTATCAAGTGTTTGAAAAATTTAGGTTAGATTTTCAATCATCCAATCATCAAATAATATCAAACATCAAATTGAACATAAAGAGACATCCCTGTGTAACGCCCCCATCCACGCTGTGTTTGGACAGATTAAATGGGAGTGTGTCAGGTAAACATTGAGATAAAATCCAAAGAATTCAATCTGAAAAAATCTGCAAAGTCCAAGTTCATATACACTCGCCGTCCACTTTATTAGGTACACCTAACTAGTTCCAGGTTGGACCTCTTTTGCCTTCACAACTGCCTTAATTCTTGGTGCCATAGATTCAACAAGGTGCTGGAAACATTCCTCAGAGATTTCGGTCCCTATTGACATGATGACATCACACAGTTGCTGCAGATTCGTCAGCTGCACATCCATGATGAGAATCTCCCGTTCCAGCACATCCCAAAGGTGCTCTACTGGACTGAGATCTGGTGACTGTGGAGGCCATTGGAGTACAGTGAACTCATTGTCATGTTTGAGATGATCTGAGCTTTGTGACATGGTGCGTTATCCTGCTGGAAGTAGCCATCAGAAGATGGGTACACTGTGGTCATAAAGGGATGGACACGGTCAGCAACAATACTCAGGTAGGCTGTGGTGTTTAAACCATGCTCAGTTGGTACTAAGAAAATCTCCCCCACACCATGACACCAGCAGCAGCAGCCTGAACCGTTGATACAAGGCAGGATGGATCCATGACGCCAAATTCTGAGCCTACCATCTGAATGTGGCAGCAGAAATCCAGACTCATCAGACCAGGCAACATTTTTCCAATCTTCTATTGTCCAGTTTTAGTGAGCCTGTGTGAACTGTAGCCTCAGTTTCCTGTTGTTAGCTGACAGGAGTGGCACCTGGTGTGGTCTTCTGCTGCTGTAGCCCATCTGCTTCAAGGTTGGACGTGTTGTTGACCTGCTGTTTCAAACCCCCTTATGTGTGTACTCATTTTAAGATCGTTCTTCAAAAGACACCCACATTACACACCGTCAAACGTGTCTTATAAATAGCTGCTGACTCAGATAACAAAGACACCAAAGTAAAACATGAAGGATGAGGAGTTCTGTCTTAATTTTTTACATACAAAATCATTTGGTAATAATATTAAATTAATGATAGCTTGGTGTTGGTGTATCTAGTTATAATTTCATTCACTATTCTTCTTCTCATTATTATTATAGGTGGATAGGGTATTATGAAACATTCTCAAGAGCACCAGAATTTCCAAAAATTAATGGCAACAGATGACTTCAAAACAAAGATGATAGCTTAATCACAAGAATTGCAAAAATAATAAAGTAAAAAACACAACCCAAGAACAAACAAAACACTGGTATAATCCTTTAACATGATTTTATTTGATTTTTAAATTTCCCTTTATTGAGAAAAGTATATATCAGATATTCATCAAGTCACTTCAGTATCTTGTGCATACACAAAGAATACAATTGCATAACGTGCTATAGCGAGATTTAAGTTAACAAAAAAAAAGATAAAAAGAAACGGAATGATAAATGGTTTAAAAAAGCGTACATTGATTATTTGTTTTAACATTTGTATACTCATTATTATACAGTGGTGTAGTGGAGGGTATACACAGGTATACGAGGTATACTCACCTCTTTTTCTGTCCGTCTACAGTAGGACCACTCATCAGCGAAAAAGCCACTGGAATATATAGGAGTGTATACCCACCTCCTCTGCCTAACTAGTTTAGTTTATTTGTTTAGGACAATGCACAATAATGAACAGTTTGCGCCGTGGCATCCTATAAGTGTGCCGGATTTAGCTCAAAGCTAATTTCCATCCGCAGTCCTCACATTAAAAAGACAGACAAGAGAAATGTACATATATATATAACTATATTATACTGTATATAATTTATTTTCCTTACTCTGTAACATATATATATATATGTGTGTGTGTGTGTGTGTGTGTGTGTGTGTATCTATCTATATCTATATATATAATATATTAAAAAAAATTATATATTTGTTGTAATACATATATATAATATTTATATATGCTTTATTACATGAGATATTCTCCTTGCTCGGTAACTATATATAAATATATACACATACATACATGCATGTGTATTGAATATAATGTTATTTTCCTTACTCTGTAACATATATATAAAATACATTAAAAGGTATGTATATTTGTTTGTTTATATATGTTATAATAAATAAAAATAGATAATATATATATTTTTAAAATATATATAAGTTACAGAGTAAGGAAAATATATATATATATATATATATATATATATATATAGTATATAATTTTATTTCCCTTCTCTAACATATCTGTATGTAATACATTAAAAACAAAAAATAAATAATAAAAAAAATATATATACATATCTGTGACATATATAATATATATGTATATATATATATATATATATATATAATGTATACATATATATTTTTTGTTTTGTTTTTAATGTATTATATACATATTTATGTATATATATATCTATATCTATTATATTGTATATAATTTTATTTTCCTTCTCTAACATATCTGTAATACATTTAAAACAAAAAATAAATGAATAATAAAAAAATATATATACATATCTGTGTGTACACACACACACACACACACACACACACACATATATACATATATATATATATATATATTTATATATATTTTATAAAGCTCTGAAAATATTGGCTTTTGCTAAATAATTTGAATATGTAAATAAAATAAAATAATTAAATAAATAAAAACATTCGTGTCACATGAATCCAATCAACACTGTTTTCTACGTGACTTTATTTTCCCGCGCTGAGCGTCTTTAAAAGTGACAAAAAACGTGCTGCGTGGATCAGCCAATCAGCGTCTGCCATGTTGGGACACTGCAGCCAATCAGCGCGCTCAGCCGGGAGAGAAACTTGCATGTCCCGGAAAAGTGCAGAACAAAGCGGCGGGTCTCATCCTCCGTGTCCCCGGGACTGAATTACTAACTTTCAGAGGCGGTCACAGACTCTCTGCCCGGTTAGCTCACGACACCGGAGAGCCGCGAGCTGCACCGCCCACCATCACGGCGTGAAACCCGGGCGCGCGTGGGAGTGACACCCGGCTGAATCCCCCGTTAAAAACAAAAACAAATCCCTCCGCTTGTGTCTCGCGCACCACCACTTGCACCAGCAGCAGCAGCAGCAGTCGTGGCCAAATTAAACCCCCTCTCCTCCTCCTCCTCCTCTTCCTCCTCCTCCTCCTCCTCCTGATGTCAAACCGTTTTGCATACCGACTTCCGCCCCGCTCCTCTCCCTCCCTCCCTCCGTCTGCATCGGCCGGCGAGCAGCTGATATGACAGCAGGATACAGTGTCACACCGAGCCGCGAGAAGCTGACTTAAAAACTTCATTTGGGAAGTAGGCGGATGTCGTGTGCGGTGCGGTGCGGTCGATGTAGGTCGGGGAAGGATTAGGCGACACGGAGGAAGAAGACGCGAGTGGGTTTTTTTTTTTTTTTTGTGATGCGATGGGATTTGCTACTTTGGCGTGAAGAGGCGGACCTATGAGACGCTGCGAGTTCAATATGCTGAAGCTGTCCCCGGTGTTTGTGTACTGTACGTGGAAGTACAGAGACTGTTTGCCTCACACTCACAGGCCTACGTAAGGATCTAACACAGCACTATATTTTTTATTTTAGCGCACGGATACCCTCCTTAAAAACCCGCTACTAGCGTTTCTGTGTTTGTTTTGGACAGGGGATTCCTCCACACAGGCTGCATGTGCTCTGCTCCTTAGCTGCCTCTGCTCTCTGTTATTTTATTTTCTGAATTTTAGCAGCTGAAATATATTTGTGAAACAGCTAACTCAGACATGGGGGACTGGCTTGTCGTAGCTGGCAGCAGCAGTCACCCCTCTGACACAGACAGTAAACCCATTAGAGTCTTTTTTTGAGGAGGCTCTTATTTCAAAGTTGTCCCACGATGAACTGTTATTCTGCAGGTATTTTTTTTAATTTTTATGCGTTAGGTTGTAGGATTTTTATTTAACTCGGTGTCTGTTTTTTCTTGATACCTTTATTTAAAAAAAGACTGGTTATTTTTTTTTATTTATTTTTGGCTTGAACCTGTTTTTTTTTTTTTTTTAAATCTCGGGATTGCCCCAGTCATCCCCCACGGATAGGAAGCTCTCTCTCTCTCTTTTTTTTTTTTTTTATTTACTCCCCCTCCTCCACAGCCTCATTTTTCCACCATGAGTTACATGCACAAGGTATTGAATGTATTGCTACGTGGACTCGTCATCTATGCGGTACTGGGCTTGGAGTGCACTTACTCGAATGATCTACCCAGCCACTCGTCTGATGCTGCAAATGTAGCCACCACAGGTAAGCGCAGTCCATGTCGGGGTATACAAGTGTCTCACCCTCCTCCTCCTCCTCCTCCTCCTCCTCCTCCTCTTCTTCTTCTTCTTGCTCCCTGTGGCTTTCTCGGGGAATGTCCTGCGCAAGTGATGCATTTTATGTCGACAGTTTTTCCTCCTCTCCACCTCTGTACATTGCTGAGGAATGCATGACATGACAGGAATGCAGGATGCATCCTCACTGAGGGGGTTTGCTGTAATGGTGCCCTTCATGTGTCACTGAGGATGCTGTGGAGGTGCACCCATAAATAATGGCATCATACAACATGACAGGTCCCCCCTCTGTTTACACTTGTGTTGCTGGTCATTGCCACAAGGCCACAGGTGACCCCCCCCCCCTCTAGTGACATACCCTACTGAGAGGAGGATTTCCCTGTGTTTGCATCTGTATCACCAGGCACTATTGATCCCTTTAACAGGCTTTGTACATTTTGTACACGCTTCTGACAGTTGCCCCAACTTAAAGGTCCCATATCATGCTCACATTTAGCTTCATATTTGTGTTTTTGGTTTCTACTAGAACATGTTTACACACTTTATTGTTCAAAACACACATTATTATTCTCATACAGTAAGCCTAAGTATACCTGTCATCACCGTCTGTCTCAAACGCTCCGTTTTCCCTATCTTTCTCGAAGGTTTCACTGGGATTACATTGCAACACAACAGCTTGGGTCCACGTTTGCTTCCTGTTAGCTGATGTTATTCACATAAACTGTGAAACACTGTAACAGGAAGTACAAAAGGACATAATTTGAATGTTTATGTTGTTATATGGTACACTTGTGACATCACAGTTGCCCTAACTTAAAGGTCCCATTAAGTTCACATTCAGGTTCATTGTCATATTTGTGTTTTTGGTTTCTACTAGAACATGTTTACAGGCTTTAATGTTCAAAATACACATTATTATTCTCATACGGCGAGCCTGAATATACCTGTAATCACCGTCTGTCTGAAACGCTCCGTTTTCCAATCTTTACAGAAGGTTTCACTGGGATTACATTGCAACGCAACGGCTTGGGTCCATGTTTGCTTCCTGTTAGCTGCTGTCATTCACATACACTGCATAACACTTCAACAGGAAGTACAAAAGGACACATGTAGAATGTTTATCTTTCCATATGGTATACTTGTGACATCACAGTTGCCCTAACTTAAAGGTCCCATACGATGCTCACATTTAGCTTCATATTTGTGTTTTTGGTTTCTACTAGCACATATTTACACGCTTTAATGTTCCTATCTTTACAGAAGGTTACGCTGGGATTACGTTGTGAGTTTGCTTCCTGTCAGCTGATGTAATTCGCATACACTGCAAAACATGTCAACAGGAAGTACAAAAGGACACATGTAGAATGTTTATGTTTCATTATGGTATACTTGTGACATCACAAAGTCACAGAAAGGCACCATTTATGAATATGACCTGTGTGCGTTCCTCTGTGTTAACTGAGTGTTTTGATACTTCTACAGTATTTGCAGACCCTTTTACTGTTAGTAAACAGTATGATGTTTTTTGGTGGGCGGGGCTTAGCTGGAGGCAAAACGATTCTCCACAGACGTTAGCCAGCGCTAGCTAGCGAGTTCTGCTGGCTTGTTTTAGGCAGTGGAGGAAGATGATGTGAGTGGTGTATTCAGAAAAATTGTGACTGGCACAAACTGGACCGTTCGTAAAATCGGAGCGCTGTCTGAATGTACCGTTCGGTTATCCAATCAGCGCACCGTCGGAGTGGCAGAGCGCTTTAGGCACTCTGTCAGTGAATGTGTGATTAACTTAATCCTTAGTTAATTCATATAGAAATATAACGCTCCGTTTCTTCGACCAACAGGGCTCTCATTTTAGTGTAGAGCCTCAGACTGAATTTACGAACGCACCATGTCAGGTCACTCACTCTCCAGGACCGCGAGTGTTACTTGAAAAAGTAAACACTGACCAACGGGACCAGACTGGCCGACCAGTATGCTCTCACTCAGTGGATGGATGATGTCACAGGAAGCCAATCTCACAAAGGAGGACGACACTTGAACGGTTTCCTCCAGTTTGTTTTGCTAACGAAGCTAACGTTAGCTAATGCGCTACAGAGGAATCCAATCTTCCTCTTAATAGCTCCCCAGTTTCTGATGAGGTGGACATGATAACCCTTAATACACATAACGTTCTTCATCCCTACAGCAGGAAATACTTTTTTTTTAACCTCTAACATGAATGTACACGTCTTTCTGAAACATGTCCATCAGTATTTCTTCATTTTTTCATGTTCGGCTAATCTAGATACTAGGTACTCCAGCTTCCTCCCACAGTCCAAAGACATGCAGGTTAATTGGTGACTCTAAATTGTCCGTAGGTGTGAATGTGAGTGTGAATGGTTGTCTGTCTCTATGTGTCAGCCCTGTGATAGTCTGGTGACCTGTCCAGGGTGTACCCTGCCTCTCGCCCAGTGTCAGCTGAGATAGGCTCCACCCCCCTGTGACCCCCAACAGGATAAGCCGCTATGGAAAATGACTGGTTGTTACATGGGTGTACTTTGACCAGTGGATCCATTCGAAACCTATTCAAATTTTGCACCTTTGTCAGTGTTTAAGCCACAGTTTTACTTGAAAACTAAAAATTTCTGACGCCATATATTCACTGCAAGGTTTGCAGATCATTGGCAGAGTTCCACAGGTGACCGACCTCTGACATGTGCTATTGACATAACCTAACAAGAGGAGCATTTCCATCTGTTTGCGTCTGTTTTCACCCAGCAATATTGATCCGTTTGACAGCCTTTTGTACAGGCTTTTGACAGCTGTCCGAACCTAAAGGCCCACACTAGTGCTGTTTATTTTATTTACCATGTTTTCATCATTTAAAAGTGACAACAGATAAACATTGTCACATAGATGTATGTTTTCCAACATATATAATGTCCAGAGGGCATGTAGCTGAAGCTATTTTACAGGAATTTGGGTTTAAGTCAGCTAAACGCTCGAAGGTACAAACATCGTGACAGACAAAACACAGTGTCAGTGTGTAAATATACATATGCACACGACTGTGTATTGACATAGGTGACACAAACATGTAAACATATAGGTGTACCTGTGCTGTGTGAAACCTGTGGATCCAGTCAAAACCTGTCACAGTTACTGTTTACAGTTTTAGGCCTACGTGTATTGAAAGCTTTACATTTCTGTTGGCATATATTCAGCTGATTGAATCAGGTAATATCAGGTATCTGAATGATGCTGATATGTTTGTAAGCTGAAGTTCCTCTCTGATAGTGTTGGGTTTTTACATGTGGACTGCTTCCTTGAATAGTCTTTGAAGTTCTGCTTTCACCATGGAAACCACTCGCTTTCATCCACTCAGAGACGACCTCGATCTTTGTCAGTAACACAGACAGTGTGATTGAGAGTGACCACAGACTCAAGTCAAGCAATACTCCAGGTATCTGTAGTAACTGGAGCGGATGACATCTGTTTTTACAATCCTGCACAGGTTTAGGTAACGCTGTGCTCGAAGCCTCTTACTTCTTTGCCTGCTTTGGACAGTTTGTCACAACTCTGCTCGTCTGTTAACGAAGCTTCAAACACGAACTGTGATTAAACCTCATATTTTGGGAAAGTGTAGGAAGTTACTGGTGCTGGCCAAGAAATATTCAGACACAAAACTACCTGTAAAATGAGTAACTGGTGTTTTTACACTTAAGTTTTTGCATGAATTAAACAAGGTATGAAGCTTTTGGTCACCTTTCGTCACCTTTGGACAAAGTCAGGTTTGCCGTTTCCCCATGTTTCCAGGCTTTATGCTAAGCTACAAGCTAACTAGCTGCTGGCTGTAGGTTCATAAAGTACAGATAGATATGAGAGGGGTATTAATCTTATCATCCTGTCATGTTCCCATACAGAAAATCCCAAACAATTAGTGAGAGTCAACACTGCATACACAATTACAGCGCTAACTGTTAGCATCATATGGCTAATGCTACCTAATGGTTATTAACAAGTTGAACAACAAAGTTGTTGGAGTTTGTCGGGACCGTTTAACGGCTTTGTGTCGGATATTAGCCGCTGCTGCTGTGTTAGCTTGTGCTAAGCGGGCAGATGTTGAACTGCCCGTCTGCGTCAACATAGAGCCTACGCCATAGCCTGACGTTCACCTTCTCAGAAATGTAACTACACGTCGCAGTGACGCAGACCTCCTGTTTATTTCTGTAAGCTGAAACCATTTCCCTCAGTGGAAACAAAACGTTAGCATTTTAAGTCTTGTGTGTGATTTATCCTGGCTTCATACAAGTAGAGGAAATCTCCGCTTGTTGCTATGCTAACTTATACAATGTAAAATGCCATAGGCTTGTGCTAATAACATTAGCATGTTGTATTTGTTTGGAAAACGTATTTAGTATAAGACAGTTGTTTTGTCAGTGAACCTTGTGAGCTGTAATGGTGCCGAATTTCGTAACGTTACCTTTGTTAAATGTTGCTGTTGTCACTGGTTTTATATGAGTAGAGGAAAAGTCTGCTAGCTGCTAGGCTAGTTTATACAATGTAAAATGCCATAGGCTTGTGCTAAAAACATTAGCATGTTGTATTTGTGGGGAAAATGTGTCCAGATAAAGACAAGTGTTTGTCTGTGAATGCTGCGAGTTATAGTGAAGCTGATTTGTGTACTTGTGTTTGAAACTGTCTCTATAAAGTCATGTTTAATGTGTGTTTTGAATCAACTAAACTTTACAGCACTTCACAGAAACCACCGCACAAGTACAAATGGTCACAGCAGCGTAGAGTCTGCATAGAGCTGACGCACAAGTATAAATCGCCCTAACCTGTGTAACCGCAGCAACAGTGCTAACTAGCTAAAGTTAACGTTAGCTAGCTAGCAAACTCTAGCTTGAGCTTACAGGTTAGGAAGAAATGTGGCCACCTCGGGGTGGCTTTTCAGCCCGTAAAAGTCCTTCAGCTGACTCTAACGTGCAGATGCTGTGCTAATGTTAACCCTCGCTCCTCCTTTGGTCGCTCGGCACTTGTGATAGGTGCCAAAATCAAGCCGGGTGCTAACCATATAGTTCGAACTCAGTCATTTTCCCATTTTTCCCACTCTAACCAACACTAACAAGTCAAACTTTTGATCGCTGACGAGATACAATGTGATACCAACGTTGTTATGCTCACAAGCATCTTTAGAAGCAGTAAACAAACGTCAGACATCTTAGATAAAACACGTTTTTAAATGATTAAATCAGGTGTAATTTTTATTTTAGACCTTTAAACTGAGTTCTACTTATTGAAAAATTTCTAACCCCATGTCTAGACCCACATCAGGGGAGACATTTGGTTGTCATGGAGACGATACAGTCGACCACCCTTGAGAGGAAACATTGGCTATGATCTCCCCTCCTGTTATCATGTGACTGGAATCCCATACTTAGCTCATGTGATAACAACTGAACCATCTCCACGACAACTAAACAAACTGATGTCGACCACCGAAGGAGGCCGAAAGTGTCCAACACGGTGACACTGATGCAGATATCAGCAGGTGAAATCACATGACGCTTCATTTAAAACGTTATTTTCAAGCGTATTTTTTGGACAAATGTGAAATGATATCTGTGTTCTGCCAACGTTACAGCAGACAGTGAGGCGCTGCAGCTGAAGACAAACCCTGTAAATGGAGGCCTATAGACTCATCTATATATTCATGTTCATCTGACACATCCCCTGCCTGTCTGCGTAAGGCTGCGGGGGAAAGTAATAAACCTCGTCCCAGACAGCTGTTAAGCATTCATGACTGTCTGTGTACAAGTGTTAAGCAGCTCCTGAAAATAAACCCGGGATATACAGTATATTGATTAATAAGGCACAGGCACACTCGCCCTTTAACACAACAACAGCAGCCTGACAGTGTTAACCGGGGCCGCTGGACGACGTCTCCCTGTGAACAATGAAGTGCAGTGGATGCAGGGATAGTGGTGACTTAATTCAGTGTCAGTAAACATGACCGCAGCGTTACCCATTTCCCAGCCGGCTGTGTGGAAAGGTCAGCTGCCTTTTCACTGGTCTTGGCGTCAGGCGAGGAAAACACAAGGCTGAGTGTGTGTGTGTGAGTGTGTGTGTGTGTGTGTCCTCAGGTAGCTCCTGTTTGCACAGTTTCCTTTATAGATTAACAGCTGCCTAAGTGAATTCTGAATTGTGTGTGTTTTGCTGCTTGAATACTATTTAATCTCGGTTTAAAGGTGGAAGATATTTGCTTATCTCAACCCAGTCGCCACAATAAATGTTGGCATTGTACGTCTCTGCAAACCACGGGTTTCAGGGATGCACGATATTGGATTTTTTGTCAGTATCTGATAGGCCGATATTTGATTATTTATCCACTTTTTTCCCTGCCTAATTTTACTGATCACCATGTGTCTTCTGTAGTGGAAGTAAAATCATATTATCATACATACTCTTCTCATGATGGCCCACCAACAGATGGAGACATGAAATACATTGATTTTCAATGTATTTAACATTTGTTCAGCACGTTAGCTGATTCTCATATTTCACTTTAAAGCAAATATCGGCCAATACAGAGGATGTGCCGATATTATTGTGCATCCCTAATGGGTATGTTACATTTTTATATTATTACGTAGTGGATACATTGAAACTTTGAATTTCAACAACGCTGTGTTTAACGTGTGGTTGGATTTACGCACAAAACCACTCGGTTATAGAGAGGAAAAGATCATGTTTTGGCTTAAAATACCTACTTTTGGTGGCTCAATCCCAGCAGGAACGTGGCGAGGTTTAAGTTAAAAAACAACAGCTTATCGTGGCACTATCCCCGCTGGAAATGAAGTTACGGATCGCTAATAAACAGTGGTGGTCTTGTTGTTTGTTGGTCTCGAACAGTTGGTCTGCAGCTTGGCAATCACCTGCCGCACCATCCATCATCCCCTCCACCTATGGAAGTCAGCTTTTTTACTTTGTTGTTTTAGAAGCGTAAATGTTAAATGGACTGCACATTTTTCCTCTTACAAATTGAAAGTTGAATTCATGGGGAATAACACGCATAATTGTCAATACACGCAGGAATGGTGGCTAACGTAAGCTAACGTTAGGGAAATGTTACTGTGTAACTGACAGTACTAAGTCTGTTTAGTGACTCTTCTCCACTTTTGTTACTGTTACCGAATCGTAGCACTTTAGCTAAGTTTAGCATATAATGGTTGTCAGTTTTGGTTAAGTTTGCTTTTGATAAATAACGTGAAATGATTTAAAAATACAAGAGGCCTTCCCCATTTCAAGGTGCTATCTATTTAGAGGTGGTGACATTTAAATGTATTGTAGTGTAAATGTTTTGCCTTTTATTTTATTTCTGTTGGCTTTGCTGCGTTAACATGTGGAAACTTAGTGCCCACTGCTCACCCTCCAGTCTCCACTTTCTAGCTAGCCGTGGTCACTCTGCACTGTGCACCTCCTGGGGGCCAACGTTAGCTAGTTGCTCTGCTCATTTGCGATTACCATTGGTAACCAGGATGGCGTTGTTGTGGAAACATACTGGCCACCCTCAGTGTTCCCCTAGTAAGCCCCAATGAGTAAGTGGCTTCATTTTGAGCATCGTTCTTAACTATGTGAGCACTACTAGCCGTGCTGACATTGCTAACAATGCTAACAGAGCTAACAGTAGTTAAGAATACTTAAGTTGTTTTAAGGCTCAAAAATCATTTCTTTCTCATCAGGTCGAGCTGAGGGAAGGGGGGGGCGAAATGTTTCCACAGCTTAACTGCTGGGTCAGGACGGCATTAGTAGCAGTCGTAACTGAATGAGCGGTGCTGCTAGTTAGCTCACGCCAGACCTAGGTGGTGCTCAGTGCAGTAAACTGACGAGCAGCAAAATAAGGACCGACGTGTTACCGGTCAACAAAATTCTTAGCGTTTACCTGGTTATTGGGTAACTATTAACATCCCTAAACGTTAGCATTATCTGTGGTAGCTGACAAGGGCGCGCTGCAACGGCTGAAAACATTTCCATTAGCAAAAATATGCGGCAGCTTTGGAAACAATGTCACTCTGCAAAACATACGGCGTCACGCTAATGCTAGCTACGTGAATCTGTTGCTCTTTTATAATGTTAAAGACTAAGGTCAAATATTTTAAAACAGACTGTGTGTGTTTTGTGTTTTTTATGTCTTCCCACCTCAAAAACAAAAACACTGTGTCATCTGGTCTTTCTCTCGCGTCGTAAATCAGGCTGTTCCTCTGAGCTCTCACTGTAGAAGAACTGGATATACAACGTTTTTTTGTGTCATTCGTTTTCAGTTTGTTTTTTTTGGATTGTTTTTGTATTTTCAGTGTGTCTGCTCTAAATGGATTTTTTTGCCTTTCTGCAACATTGTTGTATTTGTTTTGGATTTTCATTTGTGTGTTTTAATCGGCTTTGTTTCTGATTCTGTGTGACGTTTGTCCTAATGGAAATATTTTAAGCTATTGTGCTGCGTTTGTCCTTTTCGTCCTCTGTAATTATCACCCAGATAGTGTGGCTTTAATGGCATGATTCATCACATCTGTGACTAGTAACACTTTCTCGAGGATATTTGCACCTTCAGAAACTAGGTTACTCTGCTGAGTGATGCATGTGTTTGGGAATTACTTATTTTGCCTGCAGGTGTATGTGCACACACACACACACACACACACACACACAGTTTGCACCTGTACCTGCCTCGCACATCCAGTAGTAAGGACGGTGTTTCTCGCCCTGGGTCGAGGCTGTTGTTATTGAAGCAGTTTACGGTTCAAAGCTGCCATTTAGCATGCTGTGAGCGGTGAGGGGTGAGACCTGGGGGGGCTGGGTTTAACATTTGGTGGGTCAGGCAGCTCCCTTGTGATTTGGGATCTTCAAAAGAGCCTGGGCCGGGAGTTTAAGAGAAGCCGGGGTTCGGTTTGAGGAATAAAGCCGGGGGATGGTGATGGAGGATGATTACATAAGTGTGCAATTTGTCGTAAGAAATGAGTCATGTCAGAGTTTCCTAGTCGGTCTAAAAAAAGTGTATAAATTTGGAAAATGATCATGTAATATTAATCTCTCTGATAGATAATTGTACCAGTTGATAATTGGCAGTCATGTCTGCAACCAGCTGTCGTCACGTTGAGCGTCGGCCAAAACCTCTTTATTGCGGTCTAGCGGCGGTATGTAATTTTAAAAACGAAGATTAACAGGCCGATTAATTCACTTCCCTTATCTTGGAGGGACGACAAAGCTGAGTCAGGTGCTGCACATAATTGACTGTGTTGTTACAGATAACCAGTTGCGCATGATTTGAACTGCATGACAGGGCGTGGAGTTGTTTGTGTGCTTGAACTCATTTCACAGCGTGTTTGTGTTCATGTAACGTGTCAGGTTTTTGCACTAAACAACAAAAACTTGTTCCTCATTGTGGACCTTTTCAGCTTTTTTATTTTACATCTACTTGCACACACTGCAGTTTTTTTAGGGTCGAATTCAGAGAAGATATAAACAATAAGGTTCGTAAATCATGTCTGTGCACCTTAGGGAAGAGAAGGGTGTTTGGAATTTAAGCAAAACATGCAAAAAAGGAAAAAGAGAGAGGCATTTGTGAGGGGGACGGGTCGAGTGACTGTGTGAACGTGGTCTTCCCCCGTTTTAATGGTGTATTTAGCTTGTTTGGCGTTTCAACAAACAAAGCCCTTCCCTCCGCAAGGAACATCCAGTTCTCAAGAAATGTGCCTGCTGCATGATAGTTGTCTCAGATACAGGGGGCCCCCATTTAGCATAAGCTTTACATAACTTACAGATGCAGAAAGTGGCTGCTGTAGGTTAAATTACACACAGTCAAAAGCAGTAAAGCAAACACGAGTTGAGCTCTCTCACACTCTTGCCTGTCATGCACGGTATTTCCACATGATCTATAGCTCGTCCGCTAAGATTTCACTCAGAGATTGTCCAAGTTTGGAGAGAATTTGCTGAAGATTGCTTTGTTTACGCAGCTAAATCAGAGGTGACACCGGCTATCTGAGAGCAAAGCGACCGCATTAATAAAAGGGCCTGTTTGGAGAGGAGGTTCAACATTTGCCTATCTCACCAGGGCCTGCTTAAGCACTGCAGGGAGCAGAGGAATTTGCATTTTGTGATACTTCCGTCGCTGCTGGCTGGCCCACGTTCTATCAAAGTAACACAGTCGCTTGAGGAAAGCCAGGCTTTCTTACTTAATGTGGTGTTGGGAGCCTCCGAGGGAGTTTCGGCTTGGCTCAGGGGGCTAATAGTGACAGAGTGTCGGAGTGAACGTGGAGCGAGTCATAATGTCCTGGTTCTGTGGAGCACAGCTCGACAGGCAAAGCCATTTCCTTTCCCTGACTGGAACAGACTGTTCTGAAGGGTTCGTCATGAGCCAAGAGAAAAAAAAAAGAAGTCAGACTTTACCAAAACTCTGCAACAAACCGAGAGGACACTTATGAGAAGCAGGGCTACACTGACAGCTGTTTTTATAATCAGTGAATCTGTTCTTTGGTAATTTGATTAACTGATTATTTATCAGATAAAAAGAGAAGCTAAATTTGATTATTTCCAGTAGTTTCATTTATTCCTCGTGCTCTTTCAAACAATTTGCAAATAAAACAAAATCAGTGTAATGTCATGCTACATCAAGAGTGAGTACAAAAAGGCCATGACAGTAAAAATAATGACATTAAATAAATGGACATAGAGGATGCAGCCATGCACCAGGGGTGGGAATCACCACAGGGTACACAATAAGATATAATCACGATACTTAACCTCCTGAGACCTGAACTTTTGTTTGGTATTTTCAACTTCTTTTGCTATTTGGGATCAGTTGGACCAAATAAGTATAAAAAACTAAACATTGTCAACAATTTGCTTCAAATGAGGCAAATTTGTTGCCATATCAAACTACAAACAATATTAATCATAAATAAACAAGCTTCAACCATAAAATGTGATCAGGTTTTGGACCTTGTTCACTTTTGTGTCGGGGTCGGCTTCAAACTGACTTGGCAGAGATGGCTGCCATCTTGTTTTTACATGTATTGTGCTCTTACTACCACTAGATGGCACATAATTGTCCACGAACGAGGACAACAGGACTAAGTTTAGCAGAACGAACTATAAGGTCAAGTAAACCCAAAATGTGATGTCCTCATATGAGGACACAGGGTCTCAGGAGGTTAGGTCACGATACAATGTCATTGCATTTTTAAATATGTTTCGATATGCTGAGTATTGCGATAAAATATATTGTGATATATTGCCCTTGTTTAACTGTAAATTAAGTCCCCAAAGGAAAACTTTGTCAACATCTGTTTTATCCAATAAGATAAAGTTATTTGTTCATCTCACTTCAGACATTTTTTTGTAGCAGCAAATTGTATCTGATGGACTGAAAAAGCAATTGATTATATTATTCTAGTAGGGGCCAGACATACTATACTAGCCATACAGCAATATTTTTGTGTGGCAATATCGCATCATCATATTGTGCCAAGTATTGATGCTTTATTATATAAATTATTAACATTACAAATACAAATTAAACTTAAGGTAGCCTACTAGAATAATATAATCAATTGTTTTTTCAGTTTCTTTCATTGAAAACATTTTGTTTCTGTGAAAAGAAAATGGCTGAAGTGAGATGAAGAGACTGAAAAGTTTATCTTATTAGAAAAAACAGATGTTGAGAAAGTCTTCCTTCAGGGACATAATTTGCCGTTGAAAAAAGGTTATAAATCACAATGCATTTTATCACAATACATAGCATATTGCAACAGATTTAAAATCGCAATAATATCGTATCGTGGATCCTCCGGCCATTCCCGACCCCACAACTAAAACCGAATTCACAGTCAGTCCCTCCAGAAAATCGCATTCTTGCAATGGCAATATTTTTTATCTTAACGCATTTTCCCGCATTCTCCGGCTGACCGGAAGTTGTCGCACATGCGACGTCATTTGAAATGTCATCAGACGCGTCATCACATCAGCAGATGTTGCTTACATGTTGTTTTACAGTCACACTGTCTGCTTTGGGAGCTACGATATTCACTCAGGATTTTTTTAAACGTTATTGGAGTCCATGTTTTGAAACTAATTCAATAAAACTAAAGAAGAGAACTGAAACATTTGCAGCTGTTTTTGTAATATTCACTGTGATTATTATAGCAAGTCATTACATCACTTATTTTTTGGAGGCAGTAGGTTAAAAAAATCCTGACTTGCAATTTTTGTCATTTGCCACAATTTCCCGCAAAAAAAAAAAAATCACATAAAAATGCTGCAATTTTTATCGCATTTTTTGACAAATTTGGCCGCAAATTAAAGTTTTTTTTGCCGTGAGATCCTGGAGGGACTGTATAGTTGTGCACAGACCATACACTGTAGCCTATGCACGTCTCCTGCGCCGTTGCGATTATTTTTACATCTGTGTTGGTGTCTTAGCGTTGCCATGCGATTTCACTGCCACACCACTAGATGGCAGTGGGGTATATGTGCCTCTGTGTTAAGCATTTTCGTATCCTTCCTCAAACAACAACCAAACATGGCGACTGTGAGTGAACAGATCGTGTTGGAGCTGGAGTGTGAACGTACTGCAGTCCGGAAAAGACAGAAGGAGTCGGAGGAGATGGTGCGTATGACCGCTGAACAGACGGAGGCAGAAGGATGGTGAATTTTCTGTGCTTGTCCGGCCACTGAGAGACATGGATGAGGAAATGCATTTCACGATTTTAATCTATATAACTGACTAGTTGTTGCAGCCCAACGAGAAATGAGCCAAATGCATTTTAACTGCGTTGAGCATTTCAAAATATTTGGACTCCTTTCTTGAAGTGAGGAACCCACAGAGAATTAACCCCTTTGCTCTGCGGTTTCTCTCGGCTGAAAGGCCCTTAAACGCTCCACGGTTTTAGCATCTTTCATCTCGTTTTGGTTTCATGGACTGCAACTTTAATATTTTGGTTCGGTCTCGAGACTCATCAATGTCATTTCCAGACAGAGCTAATGTCGGTCCCACTGTCGTTACATGGCCACAAACATGACTCCAAATGAGCAATTATGTTGCCATGCTGGATGAGTAGGCAGCTGTTTGCCATGTCTGTCTCATAATTTGATAAATATGTCAATTTTGTGTTTACAGTTTGCTCCCAGATGGCCAAAAAAATCAATTTATTCTGCTTTAATGCAAAACCCATCTGTCAAAGGAGAACATGGGTCCTGTTATAGATCATTGATAACCTCAAACGAAAGGCCTGCAATGCATCGCCGCACTGACGGCGCTCAGTTGCCCAGCTGACTTCCCCCAGAAGTGGACAGCTGCCGCCCATCTCAATCAGGGGCTTTAGGGCTGTGATCCAGCCTAATGAGGCCCGTCACCAGCAGACTCCCCCCCGGTGTATTTATAAAGCCACTGGTGAAGTTTTCCATGTGCATTTTCCATCATGCTCCATGTTGTGGCTGTTGTTGACAGTTACGTGGCGGGCTCAGAGTGTCCTTTGTCATTGGGCAAGTCTGACTTTCAGCTGGATTCACTGGGGAGATAATGGCGCTTTGTTTAATGGTTTACCCCATGGTCACCAGCAGGGATCGGATTATAAGTCACTAACAAGCGCTGCGACGATCAATGATGACCTCATTCACTGGCATGGTGCCATTGTTAAGTTGGTAATCTCCATAGAGGAGCTATTGTTCTTTTTTTTAGTTTAATTTTTAAAATCTCTTATTAAAGGGGACCTATTACGCTCATGTTCAGGTTCATACTTGTTTTTTAGTTTCTCTACGAGAACATATTTACACACTTGTATTCACCCTCTGTCTGAAACGCTCCATTTTAGCACCCGTGTCTTTAAAAACCCCTTCCGAAAATACCCAGTCTGCTCTGATTGTTCCGTGTTTCTGGGTCTTCCGCATCTCAGCAGCCAGGGAAGACTGTAATGGAGTATAGCAGCACTTTCGACTGTGAAAAATCACTGAAAAAAGCTTCTAAACCAATATTTTTTACCATGGGACATGTTCCAGCAGGACCATGACTCAAAACTGGAGAGAAATTAACAACATGAGCAACCACAATTACATGTTTCCCTGGCGTTAGCATGTAGCTACATGTAGCATGCCATGACTGCGCACAGTGGTACTTTCTCCCATTAACACACATTAAACATGGCTTAATAGAGACAATTTCAAACACAAGTACACAAATCAGCTTCACTATAACTCGCAGCATTCACAGACAAACACTTGTCTTCATCTGGACACATTTTCCCCACAAATACAACTTGTAACATAAACGCTTGTAGTAATGTGCCTGAGCAGACCATATAAAGAAATCCATCACGAGCTGACGTCAGCTTGTCTCGAAAGAAGTAAAAATTTGGAAACTGAGTATTCAGAATGGTTTGAAGCAAATTAGAAAAAGCATAATGGGTTCTCTTTGACTATAATTTAAATTTTCTGTTTATTATTATCAGGACAGTTGCAGCATTTCTCTTCAAACACAGAATTAATGTCAAATGATCTACAGCAGTGAAACAAATCCTTGTGTTACATTGTTGAATCTCTAACACACGCACCAGTATGTTCGAGATAATTCATTCATAAGCAGTCAACACGCGCAGCCAGTAAGCTGATTCACTGGTGCAGAAAGCGCCTCAGTAAGAGATATAGGTCACTGTACTCAGCTGTACAGTGTTTCCTGCTGTGACTGGCCGACAGTAGCACAACCGTCTGCCCTCACCCTGCCCGGAGGGGACTATTGTTGTCCTGCTCCGCCACACGTCAAGGTGTTGATCCCCCAGCTGGCAACGCGTGGGTGCTTGGCTGGGTGAACCCTCTGTGATGGATGCACACAAGCTGGCAACACAGCGTGCCAATGGGCAGGAAAAGACACGAAAACATACAGCGATATGTATGGTGTTGGTTCCTTTTTTCATCTCACTTCCTCTGCCTTTGGCTGTTCTCTGTTTAATGTGGTCAGGTACAAACATAGGGCTGAAACTAGAGCTGCAACGATGTTGTCAGCAAATTAATCGCCAACTAATTTGATAATTAACTGATTCGTTTCATTTTTTTAATGGAAAAAAGTCAAAATTCTCTGATCCCAGCCTCTTAAATGTGAATATTTTGAGGTTTCTTTCTCCCTTGCTATGGCAGTTAACTGAACATTTGTGGATTTTTCACCATTTTCTAGCCCTAGCTAAAACAGTCTGTAAATGGCAACTATTTGGGGTAATTTTTGAAGGAAAAATGCTCAGTATCTCCTGTTTTTTAGCTCCTCCAATCTGCTATTTTTTAAAATTCTATAGCAATGAAATTTTGTTTTGTAGCTTTGGCCAGACAAACAAGTGATTTGAAGATGTCACCTTTGGCTCAGGGCAACCTTGATGGCAACTTTATAGGCCACATGATGAATAAATTCATGGCAACGATCATTGTTAGTCGTGTCTCTAATGTTTGAGAATAAAAGGCGGATAGGGGTCACAGCCTCGTCCTGTTATGAGAGTGGGATCCTGCTGTGATAATACTTGTCACCTTAACACAGGAAGAAGCCAATGCCATGCCCTTCACAGAAGCCTAAAATTGTCACTGTGGCCTGCTCACTTTGCATGTCATTTCCTGGATAATCACGTGTGTTTACCAATGCAAAATCTCATACATTTTATTTGTTGAGAGCTTCGTTAGACCCTAACCTACAAAGGTTTAATCTAATCTGTTTGTTTCCCAGTGTGAGACCTCCTGTGAATTTAGGAAGGTGAGATGTTTATGTGTCTACAGCCGATTCTCCTTTCGAACTCAGATTGATCTATATATATGTGTGTATGTATATTGAGTGGGATTTAAAGTTAGATTTTGGACGAGAGGAGCAGTCCCCTCTGATTTCAGGGACTTTCCCTTGGCAGAGGGCACGTGATGTGGTGGCCTGGGCAAGAGGGGCAAAGAGCGGTGTGGATTTCTTTGGTATGCTGTCCCCTCTAAAGTCTGTCGCCACCGACAGTCGTGCTGCGACCTGTGCTCACAACAAATTAATATACAAGTAGAGAACAAAGACAAGGGGGAGACTCAGATGTTAATGTGATGCATGAAGATGTACATGTGTTTTTGTTTGTCTTGTCAGTGTTAGGTTTACAGCTTCTTTCACCCATGGCCAAAAAAAATCAGTTAAAGCAGGTTTAAAGATTTATAATCAAATTTCCATTGATCAAACAAGCAGATGAACAGTTTTCCCTTCATGTTTTTGTTGGACCTTGAGTTGACTGCTAATCCGCCTTAGTGCTGTTAACAGTAGCATGTCCGGACTAACAGGTGGGCTCTCAGGAGCCTCTTTGCCTCCCCTTGATCTGGTCCAAACTGGGTCCAGTTTGTATTACACATCAGAGGACCTGATAAAAACTGAAAGACTTTCCTTAAGCAAGTGGGTCAAAGGTCTGTCAAAGGCAAGGACATCCACAAGGCCGAGCTAAAGTAGACTGATCAACAGCCCATCAGCCCTGAGCTGAGCTGCCCCTCTGGAAGGACAACAAAAATTGTTTTCTTTTTGCTGTTGTGGCTGCGTAAAGACGCATAGCCCAGGATTGCTAAAGTTAGACCAAATTAAATTAAAGGTTTTGTTTTGATAGTAAGGCCTCCATGACACATAGGCCTAATTGGGGTGACCCAAAGCTAAAGAAAAGTCGCCTTATAGAGACAGAGCGCAACGCGTCATAGTCTGCAAACCACGCCCGCTGTGGAGGGAAACTTTCAGCACCACAATATGCAACTAATTGCTGAAACTCTGATAAAAACATTAGATATCAGCATGTAAAATGAATATTGCTGTTACCACTAACGCTGCAAAGTTTAAGTTCAAAATAATCATAAATAGTTCACTGCAGAGTAGCTACTTTGTTGTAAAACAAATTAATGAATGCTCATTTAGATGTATTAGGAATGTTTACAGGCTAATTTAGATTAAATAGGTTGTGTTACTGTCACTATAAGGCACAAGTATGTATTGCAGCTCCAGACAGATAAAAAAAAAAAAAAGAAAAATTAGGCCAAAAATTGCTCTTTTGATAGCAAAGGTTGCTGACCCCTGGGTTAAAGCAACAGCCTCTTAAAATGTCCGTGCATGTCCCTGGGTTAGGGGTTAGGAACTTGTTAAATTTGTTTCTTCTGTGTTTCAGATCAGATCAGAAGATGCAGGTAGTCTGTAACCGTTAATCCTCCTGCAAGGGTATTGCATCACTTGCGGAAACTTTGATTGACGTCTTTATTTGGATTAACTCCATGATTCGACTTTGCTATTGTCTGAAGTGTGGCACTTATTCTTAGCTACATACTGACATCCATATTTAGGAACACCAAGTTTAAAAAAAACACCAGAATCCTGTTAAGCAGGAAGGTGGAAGACACACACAGGAAACTGGCAGAGAGCCAAACCTGCTGCCATCTGCTGCAACTCTTCCAACCAAGACACTGTGTGTCCAAAACCAATTTATCTTTTAGTGCCACTTTTCAAAATGAAACGAAGGACGTGCGTCCTTGCCCGCCGAGCACAGAGACGTCGGCTTGTTTTGACAAACCTTGTACCTAAAGGTAGGAGTGAAACTTTGAACAGGCTGTTCTCGATGTTCCATTCCTTCACATAAATGTCATTTTAAATCTTTCCCTCGCAAGGCCACGCAGAGGTCTGAGCTGTGGATTGTTGAAATGTATCATTTGCACACATCTTGAACGATGCTCCGGTAATGTAAGATCCAACGAGATGTAAACATTGTGTAAATCATACAGGAAGCGAGAGCAGTGTGCAACACTTTGTGTCTTCAAGTGCTCTTCACCTGCTTTTTTTCAAGGTGCAAATATTTGTCTTTCATGGTTGTCATGCCACTGACGAGACCAGGCTTCTCTTATGACAATGTACCTGTAACATGATCCCTCATAATTTGAGAGATCTTTGTGGCTCAAACTGCAGCCAGTTGTCAGAAGCAACACATTTATTGATGCAACAATAGTCATATAATTTGCATCATAAAAGCAAGTGAGCACGTTATTGTGACATTAAACCACCACTGAATGTTAACGTTGGAGTGTAGTGTAAATACCAAAGAACTATATGTACAATAAAACTTCAATTTAACGCCCAGTCCCTTTTACTAGCCTGATGTGGCTACACATTTTGACAAATAAAGGTCTGTCTCAATTAGAGGCCTGGTCTGGTTGCCAAGCAGTTCATTTCTGTAGAAGTTCTTCAGATGTATAAACCCAGGTTGTTGGCTACTTCAAATTATGTGTCCATTAGTTATTTATATTCCTTTAGTCCATAAGGGTCCTCAGATCAAAAGAATTAAAATGGTTTTTCTTAAAAAGTAAAGTTAATTAAAGTTGTGAGTATTGTTTTAACAGGATAAAGTGATGTTGTGTCGGTATGCAGGGTGTCGTAACTCACTCTTTGTCTTGCGAGCTGTCTGTCGAAGCTAGATCAAATGAATGATTCATAATTAACAGGCTATTTGAAGGCTAGTTTTTATACAAGTAATATACATACTGGTTTAGATGAGCAATTTGATTGTAGTTTCTGATCTTTGCTGAGCAACAGTTTGTGTGAAAGGAATGGCTTGTCCCAAATATAGGCCTGTTGATTTTAGTGGTTTAAACAAATAATAGCCAGGGCCATTAATTGAAGTTTTGCAGTATATACATAATTTAAATGAAAACCATCTTATCTGAATTTATGTGGTACATCTTCAAGCTTTGATAGGGCCAAAAAAAACAGGCTCAACTATGCATGGAGACATAGTTTTGGGCTTGGACAGAGACTATGGCGGGTTTGGGCCTGAACCCGATTTAAAAACCCAAATTCTTAACTGTAAATAAATTTTTAAAATAATTTCTTGTAAAATCAACCTCAAGTCTTTTCAGTGTGGTAACAGATGTTTGTGACACGGACTGGGTTTGTAAATATCCACGCAGAGCACCAGAGTGCACTCTGGCACAAACTGGACAGTTCATAAATTCAGGTCGCTGTTTTAATACACCATTCGGTTCAGAGCACCACACTCTTGGAGCGGCAAAGTCCTAAGTGCAGTGACAGTGAAACTTAAATGTTTGTTAATTCGTAAGTAGAGTGCTCTAACACAGGGGATATTGGCGAGAAAGATGCCCGATTCAAACCCGAGGGAATGTTTAGAAATTACAGCCCTCTTTACTTGAATTACTGAATTTCACAGAATTTCAGCTCAATCTAAAATCTCAAGGCCAATCAAAATATCAAGCTGGCTAAAATCCAGGTTATCGAGGAAAAAAGCTCAAGAGTCTAATCTGTCTTTAATGCAAGAAGCAGAAGTATCCAAGACATTTTAAATTTAAGTCCATTTTTAGGTCCGAATTTGACCCTTTAAAAAATAATTGGACATTGTTTCTTTTTTTTTGTTTTGTTTTTCAGTTTTCTATCTAAATTTGTAAGCCCTAAAATTTCAAGAGACCTCCAGTGAAATCGCTCACTGGATATGTTCAAAGAGGAGCAGTCAAACAGTAAATCACAATTAAGGTGCCATTCAAATTAAATTATTCAGTGCAATATATTAAGTGATATTTCAGTGATTTCACAACTAGGTGTTCAGATGCCTCTAAGATTCAAATGATTACAACTATTGCTCCTATACACATCTGGTCTCTATTTTTTCGTTACTATTTTCCTTCCTTTATTTGTTTAATCATTTCGAAACAAGGTCAGGGCACATGAGGTACCAAACATAAAAAGAGATGCTTCTCAGAAGTCCAGTGGGAAAGTCTTAACCCTCAGCTTTCCTGTCCTGAGGCTGTGTCACACATGAGGAACAGTTAATCCCAGCTGGGGTTATCCAGGCTACATCTTCTGAGCACTTCTGTGCATGATGTAGGCTAAAATCATTTATTTTTTCTTGTAATCATGGAGTTGTGCTAGAGCACTGTATCCCATTACTACGTGGTCAGTGCTTGTGGAGTCCTCATCGTACTCTTCATTGTTCATTATGAACTTTTAATGTCTAGCCTGTGATGTCATCTCCCTGTCTCGCTTTCCATAGACATTCAATCCATTAACCTTATATCCACAGGAGCGTGTCGGAGGCCGAGCGAGCTAATTAACCGAGTGCACAGCCCTTCTTGTCTTTTCATCCTCTCTCCTCCTGCTTTTCTTCCTCGGCCCGGCCGCATACATCACACACCTCGTGTCCGTTGCTGTTTTTGAAACATTCCTGGGACGCCGAGGCTCAAGGAGAGTCTCCTTTTCTGGAAGTTTTTAGATCAGACTTGGTGGGCCTCCACACGTTTTGCTCCAGTTGCCCCCACCCCCCTCGTTTGACCCCTCTTTATCAAGCTGTGGCCTAAGCAGAGGATTACTGATGCTCATTAGGGTGGTTTAGATGGGTAAGGGATACCCTGTCTGTGGAAATGATTGGGTTCAATAGGTCAAAGACAAAGAGCTCCCTGTACCCTAATGAAAAAAGATAGGGAAGTAGAAGGCTTTTATCTGTTTGGGGCAGAGGCAGAGCAAACTGAAAGATTGTGTGAGTAACTTTCAGAAAATCCATGTTATTAGTGACGCTTTCTTTGAGGCTGTTCAGCCAGCGTCCAGTTGCTCGCACTCTGTAGGTGTGAGACTGAATGTGACTGGCATTGTGTTTACAGACTGCTGGAAAATAAGTTACAGTTGTATTTAGAATAATGTTGCTATCTGCAATGCACTTCTATTTCAGTTGGACCTTTGGCTCTATGATACCAACTAGCTTGCTGTTTGCAAACTACCTTGTCAGCTAACGTTACAGCAACCAACAGCAGATCCATGCAGTATACCTAAGTTACAGCTAGCTGGGCAGCCAGTGAGCTAACCATAACCTAAGCTAAGGTTAGCCAGCTAACTATTTTGCTTTTTGCAAATTACTTTATTGGCTAACGAAGCAACCAACGGTAGATCCATGTAGAATAACATCAGCTAAGTTACAACTAGCTGGGCAACCAGCCAGCTAACCATAACCTAAGGTTAGCCAGCTAACTAGCTTGCGGTCAGCAACCAACTTTATCAGCTAATGAAGCATCCAACGGTAGATTCACGTAGCATAACTTTAGCAAAGTTACGGCTAGCTGGCTAACTAAGAGTGTGTCTCAAATCGCATACTTCTGTTAGCACACCTAAATGTAGCACACTATAACATACTTCTTGAGTGGTGTACTAATTTCAACAGGGTAGTGTTGTCTCAGTTTGCGCACTGCTGTTATGCACTTACCAGATGTGACGACAGCTTTTTATTAAAACTGCCTCTTTTTCGTCTTTGTCTTCTTTTTGAACGGCAAATTGCAAACGTATGGCAGAGCACTATCGCCAAAATTGGACCGCTGTCTTTACCCACACACAAACTAAACTTAGGCCACAATGTCAATGCTGATTAAAAATGTGCCGCCATAGCTAGGAGCAAGCTAGCAAGCTAACAAATGCTACCATTAGCTAGCACTCTAGGAAGCTTACGTTAGCGCTGTATTATTGTGTGTAGTACCAAATCACTACAGACCCAACAAACATGATCGATGGCTTCTATTCGACAACAGTGTTGGTACTTAGTGCAAAAAACATGTATAACTTAATCAGGCAGTGTTCACTGTAGCCAGCTCAGGCTCCTTGTTGTCCCCAGCCACCATGTCGACAGTTGAGAAGTTTGTTTACGCTACTTCACAAAGATGGCGTCCGTTGAGGGTGAGATGTGTCCATCACTCCACACTCAACTTTAGGATTGTTTTGTGTGTGCCAGTAGTACACTGCATTTTCCCATACTATGCAGTTCCCATACTACGCACTCCCACAAGGATGGGATTGGAGACACATTGTTAGCTGAGATTACAGTTAGCTTGTTGGTTACCCAGCTAGCTGTAACTTAGCTTAGCTGAATGGATCTTCTGTTGGTTGCATTGTAACGTTAGCTAATAAAGTAATTTGTAAACCAGCCCCAGGGGTCTGGATGAATTTCCCACTCTGTATTTTTCAGAATCCAGTATCAAGACATTATTTTGCTGCATTAGCTAGCCAGCTAGGCCTTGGAATTTCCCCTCGTGGGATTAATAAGGATATATAAAATTAAATCAAAATTAATTAGACCATGTTAGCTAAGACCACAATATCACAGTATATTTTACGTCAGTGTTTCCTTTAGGATTTTTTTTGCTGGTTGTCTATGCAAACACATGGTTAAAAGCAAGTATATCTCCGGCCTAAGCTAAGATCCATTTCCAGGCCGCCGTTGCACAATGCACATTGCAGAAACACAGCATGTGTAGACTCTGTCGTGGTGGGTGACTGCCGTTTGTTGATGTTAGCGGACTCTATTTCTAAGCTAACGTTATCTACTGTTAGTCACTTTCGGTGCTGTATATTTCACAAATTACATTATCACCTTAAAGCCTACAACTGTGATATTAAACCATATTCGGCATTTTATTGTGAAATCCATCCAGGTAAATATAGTAATTTTACAAAAGTATACTGCTAAATTACAGATTACAGTGAAATACAGTAGTCCTACAGGTGCATACTGCTAAATCACCGTTATCAAAATCTACATAAATTGTGATGTAAAAGGTAAATACAGTAACATTTACAGGAATGTACTGCTATATCACAGTAATGGGCTTTAACTGTGAGGTTACAAAATTTAATATAATAATTTTACAAGAGCATACTGCTAAATCACACTAATGTGCAGGTGCAGTTACTGTGAGATCACAGTATACAGCTGTCATTTCACAATAATATTCTGTAAAAATTATAGAGCAACTTAATGTCAAAGAGATGCAACTAGTATCCAGGAATGTACTGTAAATGTACAGTCAAATATTTTACATTGTAGGCAACTGAGAAAGTCGGGGAAGGTCTCAATTTTTCAATTATCTTACAGTCTATTCACCAGATTTTTTTTGTAAACCAACAAATGACCTTTTAACAGTCAGTGTTTCTCCCAAACAAAGGGGCGACCCACTTCTACAAAACATTGCCTCAAACTCTACAGGGTTCCTTTAAAATCTTAAATTACAGCAAGACCTTTTAGAGCCGTGGAGCCTTGATGAATGCGTCAGACCTTTTTTTTTACTCATTGAAAATCTGCACTAGCTTCCTTCCTTGGCTGCAGTTGCCAGAGCTTGTCCAGCAGCTCCACCTCCACCTGTATTGTTTGCATAACCCATTGCCTCTCACATTCGGTAAATTGCAACAAAGACAATAGAGTTCAGGGTGGATCAGGTTCAGTCAAGACATGTAGAGCCCGGACACATGCAGCTCAGTGTGTGTGTGGTTTTGCAAGACTTTGTTTTGGCTTTGTAACATCATCACTGTACCTTGTTGTAAAAACTTTGACTCCCATTCTGAGAAATGGGGCAATTACGCATTTATGTGTTGCATGTTGTTGATGTTGCAGTGACACGTTCCTGTGCCGTGCCCTGGGGCACCCTGGGGAGTTAGAAAGCTCACCTGTCAGCATAGCAGTAGCTCAGACGTAACAAGGAGCCAAAGCCTGGCAGATAAACAGTGTTTTTCAAGCGTGTCAAGATGTGGAAATCACTTGTTTCATTTTCGGATAGAGACGTCTGCTGTCAGATTCTTTCCCTCCTGCTGGCCAGCGTAGTTAAAGCCATCTCAAGCTTTTTCTTGTCACTCCGTTTAACAACAAACCGAAGTGAAAGAGGTCATTTTTTTAAATGTAGGCTCATGACAACATGTCCATTTTAACAGCTTGTGCAAACTGAGAGTAACATACAAACATTTTCTGTATCCTGTTTCTTCCTCTTCAACTAACCACCCCTCTCTCTCTCTCTCCCTCTCTTCTCTCTGCACTAGCTGGTGGCATTTGTAGGCGGTAATGATATTTGTGTCTTATTAATGGCTGCTGATGAGCTGAAATGGTAGACTCTCCAGAAGCTTTATTTACTTGCCTTTAATACTGACCCGTCAGCTTGACTTATGACACTGCCATATGGGCGCTGGCTGCAGGGGACACGTCTGGTGCACATTGACATCGCATTCCTCCCTCCTCCGCCCACTTTCACACAATTCGGAGCATCTAATTGGTGCATTGAACGCAGCACAATTAGGATTTTTAGCTTTATTCACAAGACCCGTGACTTTTAAACGAGACGGGGTCATGTGAGACATGTGACGCTTGTAACTAACTCATGACTGCTGCAGTAAAATGCAGGAATTCATAAGAATGTATTTAACATCTCACTTATCGTCCATATGGTAAGTGCATACATCATAAATGCGTGAAAGCTGATAGGAGCTTGGCGCAGTGACAGTGGATCTAATGAACTGCTGACACGGCCGACACTGTGTGGTAATATACTGTTTGACATCCAAGCAGGAGGTCGCCCCGACTTGTAGCTGCTGTTGTTACATCAGAGCAGAGGAGTCGTGTAGTGAATAATGAGACAAGCAGGAAAAGGTGTAGCACTGAAGTGTCCTCAGGTCTGTGGCCGACTTTGACCTCCGACTCACCTCAACAAGACAACAGGACAACTTTTCTTCAGTGATCATTAGTGTTACTGTATCTGTGTCTGTGTCCAGCTGACCTACTGTTAAATGAGGGAATAGGTTACTCCTCTGATTATCTGTCCAGGATACAATTTTTTGGTCTCTGGAGCTTCCCTAGTGATCAACAGTGAATATTTGAAGCTTCAGCCAGGGGTTGTGGGTGGGTAAAGGTGCTGAATATGACTCAGGAAAGACTCAGCCAGACAGTTCTTGACTGATATGGATGACATAGAGCTGCAGCACGTGTCGTTTGTTGTAATTAAAGGCATTAATTTATACGGATTAGGTCATTCTACAGTAATGTGTTTTGTATTGACATTTGTTGATATAAATCACATTTGTAATCCCGTGGGGTTCGGTTAATGACGTCCTGTCTACGCACATTTTATGACATAATAACAGCTTGAGAGATTTCTTCATATCACAGATAAATTATAGACCTACATAAATGCTTGTAATAACAGGGCCTGAATCTGAGACAACGCCCCACAGAGTGCTGTGAAACAGAGGCGCAGATACAGTGTACTAGCTCCAATACATTTGAGATTTGTGATGTATATTTTATTAGATTTATATTTATTTTAAATGTCTTCATTGTCATTTCTCAGGACTCGCTTACATTGAAACCCATTCTATACACTACACACAGACAAACCCCTACAATACGAATATCCAAATCCCAAAATTGAAAACCAAATACCTACCAAGTCAACAAAATTCAGAACAGTAGAGGAATAGAGCCCCGCTCTAATATTTGAATGCCAACAGTAATGGAAGCATTTTTGTATATATACGTTTTTGTATGTTACTACACCTGAAATTTCTTCTTCAGAAATTTTGTCAGTTAACTCATAAAGACTCCCGGGGCTTGTTTGTAAATTACGTTCTACTTTTACTACTTTTACTTTTTAGCTATCGTCACAAAGCAACTAACGGCAGATCTATTCAGCTAAGCTAAGTGACAGCTAGCTGGGCAACCAACAAGCTAACTGTAAACTGATCAAAGTTAACCAGCTTGCTGTAACTTGGCTAACGTCATTCTACATTGATCTACCATTGGTTGCTTCGTTAGCTGACAGAGTAATTTACAGCCAGCAATTTTTTATTTTGCTGTGTTTAGTGTTCTTAAAAAAATCACAAATTTTATAAGTGTTAGGCATATTTTTCTGCCTTCATGCCAGCGATAGTTGTGGCCGAAAGCATTGTATTTATCTGTCTGTCCGTACCACCTTATATCCATACGTCCATCCGTCCCATTCCAATGAACACGATATCTCAAGAACACCATGGGGGAATTTCTTTAAATGTTGCACAAACGTCCATGTGGACACAAATATGGACTGATTAGATATGGTGGTCATAGGTCAAGGTCGCTGTGACCTTGCATCTGTGTCTCATTCTAGTGAACGTAATATCTCAAGAAGGCCTCTAAGGAGTTTCCTCAAATTTGGCACAAACGTCCACTTAGACTGAAGAAAGAACTGATTAGAATTTGGTGGTCAAAGGTCAAGATCACTTGTCTTTCTCATTCATTCAGCGCCCTGAATGAATTTCTTCAAATTTGGAAAAAACTTTCACTTGGATTCAAGGATGACCTGATTAGATTTTGGTGGTCAAAGGTCAAGTCCAGTGTGACCTAGCATCCATCTCATTCTTATTAAGGCAACATCTCAAGAACAGCTTGGGGGAATTTCTTCAAATTTGGTACAAACATCTACTTGGATTCAGTGATAACCTGATTAGATTTTGATTGTTATAGGTCAAGGTCACTGTGACCTTGCGTCTGTCTCATTCTCATGAAGGCCTCAGGGTAGTTTCCTCAAATTTGGCACGAATGTCCACTTGGACTTAAGAATGAACTGATTAGAATTTGGGGGTCAAAGGTCAAGGTCACTTTGACCTCACAAAGCATGTTTTTGGCTATAGCAGAAGAGTTCATGCTCTGATTATGAAAAAAATTCACACAGATGTCTAATAGGATAAAACAATGAAGTGATGACATTTTATATCCGAAAGGTCTAAGGTCAGTTTCACTGTGACATCATAACGTTCTGCAAAAACACTTTTCCAGCCCTTACTCAGGGGAGACATTTGGTCAGATACTGATTTAGTGACTCTAATCTTGTGTGTCCACCTTGAAACTGTGCCGATTGTATAGATCTTTTGTGCTGCCGGGGGAAGATGTATGTGAAGCATCAGTGTTGTCACAGACATGGATGTAATTGTACAACTTGACTGGTGTGCAAAGGCTTACAACCGATTTTTCAGTGTTTTACTATTTAACTGGTGTCTTGTTTGTCACAATATAAGGGTAAAACTTCTTATGTTTAAAGGTGAAATTGATCCTAATCTTCCCCTGCAAGCTGATGTTTCTTGAAAACCAGTTTATCTAGCTTGAGGAAGCTGCAGTCAATTTCATCTTAGATTTTGTGGTGACAGGAAATATGTCCTTATGTTGAAATTTTTACCTTTCAGTGTCATGAGTTACATTGAACATTCATCAAACACATTTTACTCTTTAGTGAAAACTAAATTAAAATGTCTTCTAAAAGTACCTTTTATTAATTGTATTAAGAGAATTTTGAGGGCGGCACTACAAAGGCCTATCACACAGACAGTTTTGGACACTCAACTGAAATGTCTGGAGGTGAATATAGTGCACTGTACTGGACACAGACCAGGAAAGTTGAGGACGTTCTTGCTCAGCTGTGATTGGAACATTGAGTGAGAGGCGATGGGCCTTAGGGATCATGTCAGATTCTTGCAGTGAAGCGTTGAGAATACATACAGCCTGTAGCTGCCCAATTAACTTCTGATGCTGTATGTATGCTTTATATGGTTGCCTGGCAAAAGAAGCCGTGTATGTATGCAGGGCTCAAAATACTTTTTTCCTGTGAACACGCAGTGGTGCATGTAACTTTTGGAATTGACCTTTCGCTAAGCCCCGCCCCTTTGTGATGGTTTCAAGCTGTCGGGGTAAGCACGGAGCCCACACTGTAACTAACTGCACTCCCCGAAGAAATATTATTATCATATTTTTGACAGACAGAGGGGTCTACAGAAGGCTACCCCACGGAGGAAACTGTTTTTGGCCACTTGTATCCGCAGTCTTATTCTTTCGGTCACTACCCAAAGCTCATGACCATAGGTGAGGGTTGGGACGTACATGGACCAGTAAATCAAAAGCTTTGCCTTCTGGCTCAGCTCTCTCTCCATCATGATGGTCCAGTGCAGCGCCCGCATCACTGCAGATGCCGTGCCAAACCGCTGATCCATCTCACGCTCCATTCTACACTCACTCATGAACAAGACCTAGAGATACTTGAACTCCTTCGCTTGGGGCAGCAACTCACTCCCAATCCGGAGGAGGCAATCCACCGTTACGTGCGAGAATTACATGTGCAGCTCAAATTTTTCATGCACTACCCTTCATATGCACCTGATATTTCTAGCTGTGGCGTGGGATATAAGACTAAACCAGAACCAATTAGCCAAACGCTGTTTGACCCCAGCTGGCTATTAGCTTTTGTCTGAGAGTATCTGAGATGTGGTCACTGTCCTGAGGCTGAAATATGAAGAGGTGAAACCCTTCTCTGTGTGTAACTGAGCTCACTCTCATCTGTTTTACCATGTGGAGCGTTCCCTGACATGTTCTCCAGTCTGCTTCCGCATGACTTCATCCTGGTCTGCTCATTGAGTCTGCCACCACCTGTACTGCCGTTCAGCACCAGACACTTGAGTGTGTATGAATAGGTGTTGTATGTGTGCGCAAGGTTAGTGTCTTTGACATGTCGTCTGCGTCTGTACTCAGGAGAGAAAGAAGGAGACAATGTGTGTGTCTCTGTGAGAGCAGGAAGTAGCCGAGGACACAGAGACATCTTGAGCAGTTTGTGGGTAAGAAAAGGCCACTTCAGCTCTTTCACCTCCCCAGAGTCGCAGGTCCAGCCCATCATATCCTGCTATCTTAATTCCACGTCGCCTCTGCCCACACCTACTGCCCAGATACTCTTACACTGACTCTGGCTGCTCACCCAAGATCGGGTTTGAAGTGAGGCGGGGGGAGAGGAGAGGTATCTCCTTCTCCTCCCTGGTGGACAGCTCACTCTGTGGGAGGCTGACATAAAGCCGCTCTGAGCCCTGTTATCACCTTCCTCTGTGGGACCGAGCTGCTGCAGGGCTTTGTGTTAACAATCTCATTATTATCTTTTTTTGTACATTCTGTCTTAAATGGTAAGTTTGGTGTTTTAACCAGGACCAGACTCCATTTAAATAAACAGCAATTTTATTATCATAAAACACACTTCATTCAAAGTCAACAGAAACAGAATAAAACTCATAAATCCCATCTTGGTTCGTCTTTTCACTGTTCCAACAGTCACCAACTCTGATATGGTTGAAATAAACCCTTAATTCATCCAGTTAGATGTGACAATATGCTGCCTCTATACATGCTAAAATTACTGTTTATTTAAATGGAGTCTGGTGGGTTTAGTGATACTGATTTGGGCTGTTTCTGGGTAAACAAAAATGATCTGACTCTTTGACAGGAAGGTCTGTGTCTTTAGGGAAGGAACTTTCAAGTGGTAAAAACGAGCACTTTTAGTAGATGTATATCCTCCTGAGACCCTGTGACCTCATATGAGGACATCACATTTTGGGTTTACTTGACGGTATAGTTCATTTTACTCGACATAGACCTGTTGTCCTCGTTTGTGGACACTTTTTTGTCCCATCTAGTGGCCCTGGTAGAGCGCCAAGAAGACAATCAAACTTGGCTATCTAGAGGAAGTAAAAGTCGTAACATTGTGAGTGAATATGTGGAAGGATCATTTGCACAATACAATAATCCATGTAAAAACAAGATGGCAGCCATCTCTGCCAAGTCAGTCTGCAGCTGATCCCGACAAGAAGTGGACAAGGTCCAAAACCTGATCACATTTGATGGTTACAACTTGTTTGTTTATGATTGATAATGTTTGTAGTTTGATATGGCAACAAATTTGACCAATTTTAGCAACAGTAACAAGATAAGAAACTGTTGATTAGTAACTATGAAAAGTAATTATTTGAAGACATTGGGACTTTATTATTGTTGACAATGTTAAGTTCTCTTCAGGTCCTACTGATCCTAAAGATCCAGGAGAAATTAAAAATGCATACCAAACAAAACTTTCAGTCTCAGGAGAATATTGAGGGTGCAAACACACCCTAAATGATTACATTGCAGCCTGTTTTGTTGCAGCTGTCTCGCTCAATACTGGACCAGAAAATTGTTGTTACCAATAGTCATTTAGATACAAAAACACGGGGAAAGGGTCCAAACATACCCTGTAGTTTTGATATTTTTATTATTAAGAAATCTTTTAATACTTTCCAGTTCCCTACCCAACCTGTGGCCGTCAGCTACACTCTTATTTGTTACTTATGAAGATCTAAACCTTTCAAGAAAAGGTCACAAATATATAGTTCTATGAATGGCTAAGTAATTTCTGAGGACAACTGGTCACTGTAGGTTTTAGCAAACGTTACTCAAACTGGAGTAGATATTCCACTCATTGGGAATTATTTACAGCTGTGGATAAATACACATTTGGTGAAGTACTTCACTGAGTATTAGAGAAGCAGGATGGTATGTGTGGTATTGACTCAAGAAAACTGAAGTAGAAGAACTAATGACTAAGGAGACATCTGGACCCTGCGTCTAGACCAGTTCAGAACCAACGGCCTGGTCGGTTGGACTTTAGTGGTTCTTGAGGCAAACTTGTAGAGTGAGAATAGATGAACGTCTGTACCAAGTTTCATGTGAATCTTACTTACGTTGTAGGA
Source organism: Cephalopholis sonnerati (assembly GCA_019142605.1). Classification (NCBI taxonomy): domain Eukaryota; kingdom Metazoa; phylum Chordata; class Actinopteri; order Perciformes; family Serranidae; genus Cephalopholis; species Cephalopholis sonnerati. The sequence continues at coordinate 24,189,945 of JAGQAX010000023.1, forward strand.
GTTATAACTTCTCAAAGTTTGAAATTTTGACCCTTATTCATAGCGCTACTATCCAAGTGGGGTCATATTTGTTGAACAGCCTTGCACACAACTTCCAAGCATTGCTGACAATGTCTACGATGTACCATCTCACAGGAGTTTCCAGAAACATTTCTAAGAATAAGAAACCAGCACAAAGACAAAACTCACCTAAAGTTCAGTCCTGTCATACGACTGATCTGAGCCGAACAAGAACACGTATGAGAATTAGGATGCAGAGAAACTAATTTTACTCCCATAACTGTCACTTCTGTCATATTACCACATCAAACCTGCACGAGACAATGTCTATCTGACACTTTGTGAAGACGTCGTTCTCTAACATTTGAACACACCCAGAATGCAGCGGGGTCAGCGAGCTCGGTCTGCTGTATCGATTCAGTCGTATTTAACGTGATGTCCATGTGTCTCCAGGGATCAGGTTCAAGGAAGTCCCCAAAAAGTCACCATAAAACACATCAGACACACACTCCTCCCTGTCTGCTCCTCCTGTCACCTCCTGAACAGCTTTCTGTGAAAACAGAGGCAGAGCTTTGTTAATGACATGCATATAATGTGCAAAAAAATAATTTTGAAGTGTTGGGATTCACTTTAAAGGCAGCGGCTGACAGCTAATCGCTTTTGTTATCAGATTCTTTTGAACCAAACTTGCCGCCCTCCGTGACAGCTCGCACGCATTTGTGAGTTATGGCAAAGTGAATTACTGTACAACTGCTTTCCTGCTTGTGTTTGCCTGCTAAGTGTGTGTGTGCTTAACATCTGTGTGTGTGTGTGTGTGTGTGGGGGTGTGTGTGTGTGTGTGTTTGTGCGAGGGAGACCTCTGCCATTGTTGAGCTTTTACATCCTGACAACTGGGAGCCTGATGGGTTAAAAATAACCCAGTGCTTTCCAATTTTGTCATCTTTTGGGACTGCTTCTCCCGGCTGTTTTGATTTTGCGTGCGTCCCCCCGGAATGCTCGGGGTCACCAACGGCCGCTTCCTGTCGCATGGCTCCTCGTTGTAGCGCTCGCAACTGTCCCTGAACGTACTCAAACATACTCAAAAATAGGACACCCGGGAAGGAAAGGCTCGTGCTGTCATATTTGTGAATTGCACACCAGGTGGCCCAGCCTAAATACTGTCAGTGAATGACAGCATTTTGTTTTTTTAAATCTTTTATCTTAGAATTATCTTTTCCTCGATGAGCTTCAGAAGATAAGTCAGTTCGTGAAATGTTCGGCACGCATGCAGAACAGAATTAGGACACCAGTATAGAAAGAAGTGACAATTAAAAAAAAAAGAGATAAACATCACAGGAAGTTGTTTGTAAAAGTACGCTGTTATCAGCTCTGATGTCTCTGTGTAAAACAAAGAAAGTTAAAGTGGGATTCGCAGGCGGATGTGCAGCCATCTGTGTGTATGTAAAACACAAGTAAAGTATTTGAGTTTAAATAACCAAACAGCCGAATAGATATGCATGCTATGCAAACAAAGGGCTATGTAAACTGCACTGGCAGGCTAAGCAAATGCATTATGTAACTCCTTCTCAAGCATCAGATGTTTTTGGAGCAGAGACAGACACACTGCTGAAATACGGCTGATTTTAAAGAGATTTAATGTGATGATAATACCTCCTGTCACTGGTGTGGTTAGCTTAACCCTTAGAAACCTGAGAAAATTGTCTTGACTTTTGTGGAAAAACTTAAAAAGAAGGAATGAATGAGCAACCTGAGAAGCAATTAGTAAAAAGTAAAAAAAAAAAATTACTTAAAAATTAGAAAAAAAAAACCTGTAAATTGGCAAAAATTAAGAAAAAGTACAAAAAAATCTCAAAAATTAGCAAAAAAGGGAAAAAGTACAAGAAAATTACCCGAATATTGGCAATACAGAGAAGAAAACATAAAAAGCACAAGGAAATTATCTGAACATTAGCATAAAAAAATAAAAAGTACAAAGAAAATTACCTGAAAATAAGCAGAGTTTTCTGGACATTTTTTCCCAACTTATTTTTTAAATTATTATCATTATTTCCAATTCCTCTGTTTTCTTGCAGTTTGCAGGACATTATAAGCTTTTTTCCATGTTTTCTGAGGAAATCCAACCAGTTTGCTCAAAAGATTCAAAAGTTAAAACACTCATGAAAGACATCTGACGGCAGCACGAGAAAACTGATGTCGACCCGGGTTTCAAAGGGTTAAAGAGGTGATGAGCAAATGTGGCGACATAAAGATGCAGAGAGTGATTGGTCCTCTTTTGTGCGTTCAAACAGCTACATACAACTAGGCCTGTCACGATGATTATTATATTGATGTATGGATATGACCTAAATCGTTTTGCTGACCTCTATATTGTATTTACAAACATATTTTAATCAGGAGAGACAGAAGAGTGAAGTAAAGATAATATTTAATACAGAATATGAGGGTACAGATTAACAGATGGTTTGTGCTGATTAAGATTTAGCAGAAGTCTTTGGCGCTTGGACACCAGAGGGAGTTTTTTGTGATCGAGGGACATCTGAGCAGCAGCAGGATAAATCGCACCATGGAGTCCAGACACTGGTGGTGGTGGTGGCTGATGACTCTGAGGCTGATGAGGCTGATGAATCTGTAAAGACTAGGTGGTGATGGGGGGGTGGAGAACGACGGCAGAAAAAGAGTCATGTTTAAAATGAGGAGCAGTGAGATGATAGGCTGACAGAGAAGGTGTGTCGCGGTGCTATTGGTTGATTGTGACTCATCTGAAAACGGCTTATGATTCGACTGACAGACCCAGACAACGACACCTAGAGATAGAGGGTGAGCATATGTGCAAGGAGTGAATAGCCGGGTGAGAAATAAACGTACAGCCTGAGCATGGAAAGTGTTGTCTCTCTGACTGAACTTTGCTTCATTTTACATAAGAGTGTCACCAACATTTTTGCCAACATGGCGCCAGAATAAACAGCAATGTTTTTCGGACCATTATAAGACTTGGGCGCAGCGATTCTCCCTAATTTTTTTTCCTCTCCATCCCTCGCCTACTTGCACGAGTCTGAAGAAAAGTGAAACAACATTTGTAAGATGACACAGTGTAGCATACCAGTAGCCTGCAGCTGCAGTTTAGTAGTGGAAGAGACACAGCTGAACCAAAAAAATGAGACAAAAAGTCCATCGTTTGTAGTTTTACCCTCCAACAATTTTATCCTCTACTCTATAAATCCACCAGCAAACCACCTGGCTCCCAGGCCGTCCACTCCCAGGCCCAACTGCAGCACACTGGCCGTATTATGGAGGGAACAGCGCTGTTTCTAGAGTTTTGCAGAGCTAGTCTATTATTTGCAAATTTTGTAAAATTCTGTCCAAATTTTGTAGAATTTTGAGCAGTTTTTGGTGACTTCTATAGATGTACTATCATTTTATATGCACTTTTTTACAGGTGTTAATTACTTTTTAAAAATATCTTAAATATGTATTCTTAAATATATAATTTTTTAATTTCACTTTTTCATGGTCAATTCCAATGTCTGAATATTCTTAAGAATTAAAACTTCACTGCCCTTTAACAGGGCAAACTTGCATTATTATGCTGCTATTGTCATTTTATCAGTGACATAAAATGGTCTTAAAATCACAATAATATAGTTTATCAAAACTATTTCTGGGACAATATATCGTCCAACAAAAGTCGTTATTATGACAGGCCTAATCTTATGTAATGTTAACAAGTTGTCACAAAATTAGAATATGGAAATAACTCAATTTTAACAAATAGGTCAGATAGAAACAAGATGTCTGTCTCTATGCATAACATTAACGCACATCTTGGACTATCACACCTGTTTATTGAAATGTATTCACTATACTGTGAACTTTTGCACATTCCCTGATCAATATTTTACAGTTCTCTCTTTCTGAAACTTTGATATTGTACATATTTGATGTTATTTTATAGTATACCTTTTCTCATATTGTAATTTTTTTATTCTACATTGATGTTTTTGACTGTTGCAGTACTTTGATTTTATTTTTTATTTCCTTTAAATATGTCTATTTTATGCACCAAACACTGAGGCATATTCCTTGTTTAAAGTGAAGACATACTTGCAAATAAACCTTTTGATTTTGGTTCTGAAGCTGAAAATACATTAACTAACATTTAGTTAGCAGTATTGTTTGGTTCCTCAGTGCTTCACTCTTTTTGTAGTGCACAGTGTCTAGAGGATTTATGGTATGTGCACCTATACACCAGGCAGTTTGGTAAAGCTCAAACAGGTACTATGTTGTCATACCAGGAAGTGGCAGGTGATTTTCTAATTGCAGCAGCTTAGTTAAACACAGTTAAACATTTAGTTCAGTGCCGCCACATCATCATGTGAACAGGTGGAGATTTTAATGCCGCTGTGGTTTCACCTGTTTCGACCAACCTACTGTATCTGTTCACAAAAACAAATGATCGCTGTGTTATCCAACATCTGGCACTGTATCGACGGAGGGCTCCGTCCAGCCCTTTGGCAATGCCAGTTTCTCCATTCGACATGGAACATCCTCCCCAGTGTCCTCTCATCCAAACTTAGCCCGGGCACACGTCCAATCAAATGTCTCCTTTTGCTCCTTCTGCAGATTGCCAAGTAGCAACTCTATAACTAAAGTGTCAAGTCTTGTTACGGTAAACAGATCCTACATCAAAAACCCACAGAAAAGGCCACACGGTCGCCTATACACTGTACTGTACATGCCCACACATGCATCCAGAATAGTTATGACCTGTTTGCAACTTATTTTGCAGTATTTGAGAGCAGTGAACATTTTTTATGATCTCCTTTAATCATATATAAAATAGTTTAATATACAGTTTTATGTGTCTGTGTGTAGAGTATGGAGCTAAAACAAAATATGGACAAGGCAAAAAACGACATATGAAATCACACCCCCCTTCTGCAGCTCTCCCCTCTCTGTCCTTAGCCCCTCCCACCGGTTAACCATGTTCATACGCACACACTTAATGCAGTATTCCTGTATATTTATTTATCTTAGTTTACAGTTGCACATTCACTCAGCCCCCCCTTGCTTCGCTCTCTGTTTATCAGTTAGAATTAGCTAGATTTAGCTAGATAGCCATCCCATGGTCCCGTCACCTCGTTCCCCGCCGCTGTGGACTGCTTCACCGAGAGTGACCGCCAGCTTGGAAGCGTCAGTTGGTGGTTTTGGCAACCCAGATTCGGCCAGCGCAACCCCCCCATCGCCGGGTGTTACAGTGTGCTGGCGGCTAGGGGCAGCCCCAGTTTTAACATGTGTAATGGCAGCAACAGAAAGTTTGCTGATCCAGTATGGAGTCGGGGCTGTCCGATCCCTCATAGCTGGGGTCTGCGCTGGCTGGATTCAGGTGGCAGTGGCTGCTGACTGTTCAGTCTCTGGAGCTGCTGTTCGCTGTCCCCCTAGGTGGTCTGTAGTGGCGGGGGGGTGAGGTGGAAGATGCAGGTTAGCTTAACCTTCAGACAGAGCCAGAGCTAGCTAACTGACTCCTCTTGTTTCCTGTCTTTATGCTAAGCTAAGCTAACTGGCTGCTGGCTCCACCTTCATATTTACTGTACAGACACAGGAGTCTGTAGCGGCGGGGAGTAAAGGGGAGGACACACTGTTGTTTGAGGTTCTAGCTAACATGAACTACACCGGCTTTAAAGCATGAGTTCAAAAGTTTGGCAATTTGAGGAAGGTTAGCTTAGCTTAGCATAAAGACAGGAAATGGGGAAACAGTTAGCCCTAGCTCTGGTAAGCTAACTGGCTGCTGACTCCAGCTTCATATTTTCTGCACAATCAGAGGAGTCTGTAGTGGCGGGGAGTGAGGCGGAGAACACACTGTTATGTGAGGTTCTAGCTAACATTAGCTACATAAACATGAATTTAAAGCCACAGTTAGCAGAAGGCTAAACTATTAGCAACATTTTCTCTTCTTCTCTGAAATACTTTGCTAATGTTGACGTGTTTTATTTTGTTTATTGTCAAACTTTCTTTTAGATAAGACCATCCTTCTTTTTCAGGTTGTTTGCAGTGTAGGCAGTTGTTGTCAATGCTGGAAAAGCGATTGTCTCTGTAGCATTCTCTGCCATTGAATCAGGCTTTCACCAAAGGACTGTGCACGGACACCTGCATTTGTAAACAAAAATTAAACTGCCTACCCCGGCTGTTTATTTTCGACATTATTTTTGACATTAAGCTTTTGAAAAATGTTCACAGTATGTATAGTAGTTTGCACAAGTGAAGAAAACTGAGTTTGTGCAGTTGCATTCTGTGCATCCAAGAGCATTTTTGGCACTACAAAAATGTCCCTTGTTTGCATTTTTTGGCGTTTTACGGTGGCCTTTCTGTCGTCCTCTGACAAAAAAACACACCGGTCATCGCCAGAACCTGATTCACATGTTTGGGTGTGTGCTCTGTCTTCTTGTTTGGGTGTTGTTGTGTCTCCCTCGGCTGCTGTGTGTGGCTTTGTGTGTGGTCTGAAACTCTTGCCAAACAGGGAGCATCATTATTTGTTGGGCTTGGACGAGGCCTCTGCACTACTTGGATCAACATTAAACAAGCGGTCATAGGTTTTAAAAATTGTTTCTGTCATTTTGTGTCTAGTTTATGGAGTGATGCATTTAAAGACTGCGACTTAAATCTTCTTGAAATGTGGTTTTGAGCTCGTGTGTGTCTTTGTATGTCTGCGTATGAGCCGGTGTGTCTGTGGTTTGTTGAATCTGCTGGTGTGTGTGTGTGTTTTGTGGCTCCATTGAGACAGTTTGGCTCCAGTCCAGCTCAAACTGTCCATGGCTTGGGAGGCTGGAAGTAATGGGCTCATTTCCCCAGTGGGACGGGAGGGGGACTGAATAAAAACAAGGGGGGGATGCCTGGGGACGCTGCAGGAATGACAACAGCACACGAGTGAGTCCAGCAGGAGCTCTGAGTCGACTGTGTGCTGCGGTGGGATGCTTCGTATGTTGTCAACATTTAAGATATCTGTGAGAACAGCCACAAGTGGAATCACTTTAGGTGCACCAAAGCACTAGATTTACAAATTAAATATTTATCTCCGAGGACTGGGGGACTCGTTGGCCCAAATTTCAGGTTCAAGTGCAGGCCCTTGTGAGATATTAGACAACCTGTTTCACTCACCTGATTTTTACGGTGTATGACTACCAGGAGCTGTTACATAACTCCTTTCATAACTTGTCCTTATTCCAAATCACACAAGGAAGTGCCATTCATTTTAATAAATGCCTGCTGGGCAGGTGTGGTCACAGTTCCTCGGAGGCAGGTGGAGCCGGGTTAGCGCAAATTGCCTGGAAGGGATGCAAATATGACAAAAACTAGTCCTGCACTTCTTGGACAACAAAAATTCTGGGAGGGAATATGACGTCTTAATATCCCTTAATGGTTCTGTTTTTGATTTATTACATGTGCTAGTCAAAAAAAAATGTTTAGGCCATGGCTCAAGGCATTATGTTGTTGGGTTGTCTGTCCATCCATTCATACGTTCCAATCTCAATATCTCAAGATTGCTTAGAGGGAATTTCTTCAAATTTGGCACAAACATCCACTTTGACTCAAATGATGAACTGATTAGACTTTGGTGGTCATAGGTCAAATTCACTGTGGCCTTATATTCATCTCATTCTCATGAAGACGATATCTCAAAAACACTTTGGCACAAATGTTAACTTTGACTCACCAATGTGATGGTCAAAGGTCAAGGTCACTGTGACCTCATATCGGTCTCATTCTTGTGAATGTGATATCTAAAAACACTTCAAGGGGCTTTTTTTTTCAAATTTGGCACAAATGTCCACTCTGAAAGGTCAAAAGTTGAGGTCATTGTGGTTTTATATCCGTCTCATTCTCATGAGCACGATATCTCAAAATCACCTCGAGGGCATTCCCTCAAATTTTGCACAAACATCCACTTTGACTCACCAATTTGGGGGTCAAAGGTCAAGGTCACTGTTACCTCACAAAGCATATTTTTTTGGCCATAACTGAAGAATTTATATAGTAATTATTACAAAATTTCACTTAAATATTCCATAGAATAAAATGGTGACCTTAGAAATGAAGTCTGCTAACGCTAACAAATAACTGGCACCAAACACAACGGAGTCCAGACATGCTGTCCTCACTGTGGTTTGTGCTCGCTGAATTAGAGCTGCTACAGCTGCTGACTGAAGGTCCGCTCTCCTTCTGGTAAAGTATTCAAGTGGGGTGCGCTAGCTAATTCTTGTCTCATTTGTGGTCGGATACACTTTAAAGTCCTCAATTTAAGTTCCCCATATCATAAATGTAGTGCCCACACTGCTTAAAAAAACTAGTGGAAAGTGATGCGTAAAATATTGTATGATTTTGTTATTTTAGCTGGCTAATGTTAGCTAATGTTAGCTTGCTTGCTGATGTGGACAAATAGTTAATTAGCTAAACTAGCAAAACAATATCTTGAGTGAATAACATCAGCGAATTCATCCAGACTCTTAGAGCTAGCTTGCAAATTACTTTGTTAGCTAACGTAATGATCAACCAACGGCAGATCTATAGAGTGTAGCTAAGTTACACTAGCTGGATGGCCAAGGAGCTACCCATAACCTACGCTAAGGTTAGCCAGCTAACTAGCTTGACATTTGGCAGTTACTTAACTTGCTAATATAATGAAGCAACCCACGGCAGATCCATGCAGTGTAACTAAGTTACAGCTTGCTCGGCGGCCAATTAGCTAACCATAACCTAAGCTAAGGTTATGGTTAGCTAACTGTAGAGCTGCTGTTTGTAGCTTTGTAACATTAACTCATAAAGTAATTTGCAAATGGCTAGCTACTTAGTATGGTGGAGCCAACGGTCCAAATTGTAATGTGATTGTAAATATGATGGTAATTTATTTTCCAGTATTCTGTCAACATGACGCCGGTAAATCAGAATCAGTCTCTTGTTTGTCACGTCACTGTTATGGCCAACGCCCAGGTGCTCGCTCGGGCCTACAGAGTAGGAGTTTGAGCAAAAGGATGCATTTCATGGTCACCAGTGTCAATAAGAATTTTCTTAAAGTTAAATACAGAACCTTTTTAGTGTTTGTCGATACTGTTGTTGTTTCCTAACCTGTCATCAGATCACATTAAAAGGTGCAGCTCCAAGTGACCCAGATTCACCTGGCATTTAGATATAATTAAAACCAGTTTGTACTGAATTAACGTCATCAGATATGCTGCTCTTAAGGGTTGTTGTTATTATCGATTCATCTGCAGGTTGTTTTCTAAATGTATTGATTATCATTTGGTCTGTAAAACACCAGGAAACAATGAAAAATGTCCGTCACATGTCCTACAGCCTCATCAAATGTCAATTGAATCCAAAGGGAATCATTTTACTATAATGTTAGACAATGAAAAGCAAAAAGTTCTCACATTTGAGGGTCTAATCCATCAAATGTTTGGCTCTTTTGTTGGGAAAAACGAACAAATTAAACAAGTAACTGATAATCAAAATAGCTGTAAATTACTTTTCTGTCAAGCAAACGAACCATCTGATTGTTACAGCTCTGTGTGCTCACATAGATTTGAACATGTCCGCTTACTCTCATGAAAATAACAAAGTGATTTTTATGGACTGTCTGACTGTATGGACTGTATAAACATGGACTATTTTTGCAAACATAACCTAATTTTACTACAATAGATATGTCATTGTGATTCGCTCTCTCTGGAGAGGAATGTAAACTGTGTTTTGCAGGATGTGTCATCTGTGTGCCAAGTATGCAGTTTGTCACATAGCAGCAATTCCTTAGAAGTCATGGTATTTTAAATGAACATCTGTGCCAAACCTCATTACAAGCTGGCTGGTACAAAGTCTGCAGATGCAGCTACGGCTTGCTAACGCATAATCCAAGCACAGAGTTGTCTGTATGTACTGCTGTGATTAAAAGTGACACAGAGATGTAGGATTATGCTCACGGCTAATGTGTTTGCTCCCGACAGTCACTGGACTTGATCATTGTGTAAACTTCCTGCGGCTGCTTGTTAACCTTCACCCGACCTTTCGTCTCTGACCTGAACTTTTTGTTCCCTGCAGACCCCTGTCTCATAGTGATGCCGCCATGCATGGGCGAGGCCGACCGCTTCAGTCTGGAGGCGCTGCGGCACATCCACAAACAGCTGGATGACGACAATGACGGGGGAATAGAGGTCAACGAGAGCGTGGAGGTGAGCTTCTAAGGGGAAAGAGATAGACTGGAGCACACTGACTGTGAATACATGCACACTTATATTTCACTATTATTCTGAATATGACAATACTCTGGATTTGATATGGGTCATGTAAACAGCATATTCTTATTGGATATTCCAAATTAGGCCTTGTTCCACATGAAGCATTTCCTGATTAAGACATGCAGAACATGTTGATAGTACTCATTTTCAGAGTGTACATAGTGCATTCAGAATATGCTTTTCTCTTTTTTGCGACACATGCCCTTTTGTTTTTGTGTTAAAGTGACTTATCGGAGCAACAGTTTTTGAAATGTATCCAGTACTGAGTGAGACCTCTGCAGCAGGCTGAAATTTAACCATTCGGGGCATTTGTGCACCATCAATTTTTGTCCACTTAAAGTGCTTGTTTTTGCCACTGACAGGCTCAAATTGTTCTTTAAAGTGTCTGACAAGATTTTAGAAAGGATTCCTACATAGATAGACCTTTTTTTAAAGAGTAAGATTGTTCTTGTTTACCCAGAAACAGCCCCAAAATTGCCATTGCCAGGCACACCAGACTCCATTGGAAAAAACAGCAATTTTACTATCATAAAACACACTTCATTCAAAGCTGACAGAAACAAATTAAACCTCACAAAAGTCATCTTGGTTCATCTTTCCATTGTTTCAGCATTCACCAACTCTGGTAAGGCTGAAATAAACCCTTAATTCAATCAATGAGATATGAAAATATGCTGGCTCTATTCATGCTTAAATTACTGTTTATGTGAATGGAGTTTGGTGGGTTTGGCAATGACAATGACGGGGCTGTTTCTGGTTAAACAACAAGGATCTTAATTTTTAACTTTAGGGATCAGACACTTAAAATAACAATCTGAGCCTGTCAATGGCAAATACAAGCACTTTTAGAGGGCGTAGGTTGACAATGCACAATTGCCCCAAGTGGTTACATTGCAGTCTGTTTTGCTGCTGCTGGCTGCAATACTCTTGTTCAATACTGGACCAGTTTCAAACTTTGCTGCCTCCATTAGTCACTTAGACACAAAAACATGGGAAAAAAATCAAGAGTTGAAAAACACTGTACTTACCCTTTAATTTCTAAAAACTATACAAATTTGCCTCTTTATATTTTAAGAGGTTTAAACAGGAGTGAAACCTGTATGCCTGTTGACTTTAAACCCTGTGTCTGACTTTGAGTGGTTCTCACATTGTGGATATTCGACCACTTTCACCGGCTGTCTCATGTTACCAGTGTTTTGTGGATCATTAGGTTAACCAAACCAAGCTGCTTGCAAATGTCTCTGGTGTTGACACAAGAATACTCTCCTGTCACCTCTGAAAGTGGATGCCCTGCGTGCAAGTAAATATTTAGTGAACAGTGAATAACAGCTCCTGGACGCGTGTTCACTTTGTAGCGGTGCCGAAAAGTCAAATAAATTTCTAATATTAAGCAGTTAATCATCGGAGGAGGGAGCCAAATTGGTGTCCGCATTTTCAACATAGCGACACATCATGAGAAACAGATCCTTAGAGGCATTTTACAAACATCATGCTTTAATTTGAAGCATAAAATGTCTGATATTTGTAGTTTTATTTGTACATAATAAAGCCTAAACACACACATGATCACATGACCATCTCGCCCTTTGCTGTGCATCAGTCATACCATGAGACGAATGCCTTTATTTGAGATTTTGGGTGTTTTAGCTAAACTAAAAGTGCATAAAGTTGGTGTAAAATCTTTGCTGATGGTGCAGTTGAAGAATGGTGGTAGTGACAGTTGTAGTGTGGGTGTGTGGGTGGGGTCTGTGGAGACAAGGGACAGGTTTCTACGGGCGACTACAGGGTCAGCACTGACATCTGAGAGCACTCTGACCCGCCGTGGCCTCTGCGTCTCTTGGTAATCAGCGACCTCTTAAAGAAACCACTCGGACCGTGGTCACATTCTGTGTGTGTGTGTGTGTGTGTGTGTGTGTGTGTGTGTGTGTGTGTGTGTGTGTGTGTGTGTGTGTTGGCAGGAGTCATTTTTAACTGGCTGAGAAGTGCTGGTGTGAGAAACAGTTATACCCCTCAGCCCCTCGGTGGCCCCCGGGTAAAGAGCTGCAGGCTGGATGAGTCGTGTCTAAAGACCCCTGAGGGCTGCAGTGTAAGAACTGGCCCCAGGCCCACATGGAGGCGATGTGCGTCTGTGCATGTGTCACTGATGCCTGTATGTGCTGTACAGTATAGGAGTGTATTACACGTTGCCCCCCTACCCTGTTTTTACCCTTTGTCTTTATAAGGGCAATGAGCCGTGTCTGTTTCTATCCAGCAGTTGTTTTTGGCCGCCGCTCATTACTGAGGATTTCCAAGCTTCTTCTCGGGGCTCCGGCGGCGGGCGGGGCAGGGTTTCATAACATGATGGATGCTCCTTTCACCAAATTAGTGGCTGTCTATCACTTAGTTTTATGAAAGGTGGACATTATCGTGTGACTGGTGGGGCGGCACTGAAACAGGTGGATTTTCACCTGATATGAAGTGAAGAGGGTCGATGGTTTTCCTCTCACACTCCTGGAGATAATGTACTGTATACAGCGCTGTCTGTTAAACAAAGAAACAGCCATTTTGAAAACTTTTAATACATGCTTTAATGTTCAGAAATAGCCTTTATTTTCCTCACACTGTGCTTGAACACCTGAATTCACCCTCTGTCTGAAACGCTCTGTTTAGCGCCTGTCTCTTCAAGCTCAATTAGCAACCAATATGTTAGCATGCAGCTACATGTAGCGGTGGACTCTGGGAATGACTTTAACAAAGTAACGTAGCAGTATTTTCTACTGTAAAAAATCACCACTAAAAGCCTCTATACCGGTGTCTTTAGGGTTGCAGCGTTACACTGATCTGAAGGTATACCGTGATATTAAAATTGACAGTTATCATACCGTGTACATTTGCTTATTTACGATATTTAAAAAAATTCAACTGGACAAAGAATCTCAACCTTATGTTAGGTTTAACAGTTTAAAGTTTAAATTACAGTAATAAAACGTTTGTTCAAACAAAAATTACCCCTCTGTTAATTTGACTTATAGTAATAATAATTGTGTAATGTCATGATAATGTGAAACTGTGATATTTTCTGAGACGGTTATCGTACCATGGAAATCTCATACCATTGCAACCCTAGTGTTTTCACAACTGGACATTTTGCAACAGCAATATGATCTGAAATCTGAGAAAAATTAAGAACGTCAGCACCCAAGATTACATGTCTCCTTGACGTTAGCATGCAGCTACATGTAGCGGTGAACTTGCACCCAGGGAACGACTAAGACGAAGTAACCTTGAAGCTGCATTTTCTACTGTTAAACATCACCAATAAATGTCTAAACCAAAATCTTCACAATCAAACATGTTCCAGCAGGAATGTGATCTGAAATCAGGGAGGAATTAAGAACATCTAAACCTAAGATTACATGTTTCCCTGATGTTAGCATACAGCTACATGTTGCAGTGGACGTAATGGAAAAGTTAGAAGTAAAATTTAAAATTAAATTAAAAAGAATTTAAAGTAATAAATAAATAAAATTACTTGTACATATCTTAACCTAATTATTATTATTAAATATATCCATGTTTAATATGGACGTTTGAAATTGTAACATTATATTTTTGACAGAAAAAAGGAAAAGCACAAGAGGTCCCTTTTCACCATTAACTTCTTCAGGAAAATAACATCTCAAATTCAGGAATTTTATGTGACTTTGAATCAAATTTCTCCTTATAAATACCTTAAATGGCTTTAAGGGAGAGTTCAGTAAAAAGGAGAAGGAGGCAGAAAGCATTTGCCATTAGTTAATAAACAGTACAACAGTTGGGGGAACTGTTGTCAATGTCAGGTTGACCATTAATTGTAGGGCTGGGGTTTGGTCCGTGGCTCCTGATGTCCACATGACAAAATGTCTGGTCCCAGTGAGTTGGCGTTGGGGTTAAAAAAAAAAAAAGGACCTCATTTACTGTTGGTTTCATTACAATGTGCGTCTCTTCCTGGCAGCGATGAGTCAAGAGCAGTGACACAGTTTTGTGAGGGAGGGTGATGAGTGCGGGGTCGGGGGATGTCAGTCCCTATCTGGCCTTCGGGGGGGACGAGACCTCGTCAACCCCCTCGTCCCTTTGCCACCTGGTTGAAACCTTACACTCAGCCAACAAAGATCTCACTGGCACTTCCTGCTTTTCCTTCTCTTATTCTGCCGCCCTCACACCTTTATCCCCAAACCTGAGAGGATGACTAAGATGAGAGGATGCTCGCATGTGTAATGTTATAGCCGTGGTCAGGGTATCCAGTTTTTCATGACATGCATTTCAGAGATTCTTACGGTGGTGGTGAAGATGACGTGAGGTCAGTGGTGATATACGGTGACAATGACACCAGCAGGTTGAGCAGTGAGGGAAATGATTTATGAATATTTTACACAAAATATAAGAAAAATTGTCTTTTAAGGTCAATCTGATGGAGGGACTTTGTGTCTTTGAAGACATTTGTGTTTTATAGTTTTGAACCTTGGGTAGAGTCTGCTCTGTGGGCTGGATGTGTTGACAGGAGGATGCTTTCTGTTAAACTGCTGAAGCTTTGACTCTGTGTTACTGTTGTAGGATAGTTTGGTTTTACAATAGATGAGAGTTTTTTCCAGCTTGATATGATCCCAAACTTTGGACATTTCTGTTGTTCTTTTCTGGACAGTCTCCTCTGTTTGCAGCTTTGTCTACTGTTAAAGCTTGTTGTACTACAGTAATTGTAATAATTATTGCATTGATGATTTTTGTAATGACATTTCTCGAGGAATCGTTTTGGCCATATTTGAGTCCTTTTTTAAGCAAAAATTTAATAGTTAACCTTTCCTTTCCTTTCCTTTCCTTTCTTTTCCTTTCCTTTCCTTTCCTTTCCTTTCCAACTCTTTACCTTTCCTTTCCTTGCCTTGCCTTGCCTTACCTTTCTCTTTCTTTCCTTTCCTCTCTTCTCCTTTATAATCCGAGTCCTTTCCTTTCCTTTCCTTTCCTTTCCTTTCCTTTCCTTTCCTTTCCAATCCAACTCTTTTCCTTTCCTTACATTTCCTTTCTGATCCAAGTCCTTTCCTTTTCTTTCCTTTCTGATCCAAGTCCTTTCCTTTCCTTTGCTTTCCTTACATTTCCTCTCCTTTCTGATCCAAGTCCTTTCCTTTCTTTTCCTTTCCTTTCCTTTCCGATTCCAGTCCTTTCCTTTCCTCTCCTTTCTGATCCAAGTCCTTTCCTTTCATTTCTTTTCCAATCTGAGTCCTTTCCTTTCATTTCATTTCCTGTCCTGTCCTCTCCTTTCATTTCCTTTCCTCTCCTTTCATATCCAAGTCCTTTCCTTTCCTTTCCGATCTGAGTCCCTTCCTTTCTTTTTCTTTCCTTTCAGATCAGTGTCCTTTTTCTTTTTCTGTGCTTTCCTTTACTTTCCAGTCCGATACCCAATGGGTACTGAATGCAGTGGGAAAAAGGTATCAAATGAAGTACTCTATTTGTATTGGTGTCACTATAAGGGTAGTGCAGTTTTTGATACCCAGCCCTAATACTCAGTGTATGTTTTCAGGTGTGTTAATGTGGACGGAGATCACTTCTGTAATGGTGCCAAAATGTTCATGTTAAAGGAGGTTGTTTTAATTTTAAAGTGAAAAATATGGTAGTTAGTGTGGATGAAGCTGCAGAGTCTTGTGACCTTGGAAGGAGCTTCAGTCTTATTAATGGTATTTTGACTGCAGGTAATTAGTCATGTCCATGTTCAAGTAAAGCATGAACCAGACACTGGTATGTTGTATTAACCTACCCTCCTTTAGTGAGGGTCTTAACTGGGAGAACAGAAACACAGTACAGTGCTTTATTTGCCACAGCACAATCTATTTCTGGTAACATAACATGAGTGGTTTGTTTTTGCTCTGTAAATTTGAAATGTAAAGTTGTCTTATCAGTGAGTTACCTGGTGTCACTGAGGTGTTAAATTTGTTTTACCCTTAAAATTCCTCCGTAACTTAACAACAATCAGTGTTGCTAAGTTACAGGGAAATTAACCCTCACAGACATCAACACCTACCTGTGTTTCACAGTTTATATCACCACACACAGATAAAACACACACTCACAACATTTACAGGTTGCTGAGTCACTGACACCAGACGCACTGGTCACCACAGCATCTATCTGCAGCTGCAGCACCATCGAAGGTGAGCCACCCACACAAAAAAGGCACCCACTGACATGTGCTTGAACAGACAGTATTGACAGTCTGTGCAGTGGTGAGGAGCGCAAATGAGGAAGTGGTGAGGCTAAAAAGTACCTCACTTCCCTTTATGGCTACAGTGTTGGCTGACAGGTCACGTCACAGAGTTATCAGTCAGGATGTGGAGCAGAAAGAGGCTCTGGCTGCGTTTGTTGACAGCTCTCTAGTGAAGCGAACGCATAGATTTTTGTCAGAATCAGTTGGCATGATGAAAACATAAGGTCCATTTTTGGGTGCACAGTGCAGTTTTACTGCCATTTCCATACTGTTTTTATGATTACTTGATATTTGAAGTGGTGTGAAATAAAGAGTATTTAAAATCTGTGCCCAGAAAATCTTCCACCAAGTGATTTTCTATCTGTGAAGTTGGTCTCAGATCAGAAATCATTTTCCCCTGCCTGTATACATCAGCCAAAATAAATGGGTTCTTGCTAGTGATGTCAATGGTCAACAGTTAATTGGTTAACTGCCGAGAATTTTTTGACCGGTTACACATGTCGGTCTTTAGGTTAATTTAGCTATTTTTCAGTTTACTACTCTGTGCACCTCCTGGGTTTGGTAGGAGCTAGCTAGCGGCACTACTCATTTGGCGATAACTGCTAGTACCACCATTCTGACCCAACGGTGTTCTATCAGCTCTGTGATTTTAGAGGTGGTGAAATTCAATAATTGTGATGTTATTTTCTTCTCTTTTGTTTTATTTCCGTTAGCTTTACTGACATACATCCAGCTAGCCGCGTTAACAGGCAGAAACATAGTGCCCACGGCCCACCCTCCAGTCTCCACTGGTTAGCTAACGTCAGCCTTGGTCACTCTGCATTGTGCACCAGTTGGCGGTGCCGCTCATTTGTCATTCGTTCTGACCCAACGGCATAGCTGTGGAAACATGGTGGCCACCCTCAGGTTTCCCCCCAGGTCACCTGGTGAGTAAAAAGGCTCAGTTTTGAGCCACAAACCTTCTTTAGCATTGTTAGCTCTGTTTGCACTGTGAGCAGTGGCAGCACAGCTAGTGGTGCTAATGCTAAAGGGAACTATACTAACTATAATAACTATAATAGCTTAATTTTTAATTTAATAATCTCGGTTAAGTTTGCTACTTTTCACTTTACTGCTTTGCGCACCTCCTGGCTTTGGTGGCAGCTAGCTAGCGGCACCACTCATTCGACGATAACTGCTAGTAAGACCGTTCGAACTCAAGTATGTTGTTGTGGAAACATGGTGGCCACCCTCTGGTCTCCCCCCAGGTTGTTCTGGTGAGGACAAGCTGGCTGTTTGTCAGTAAAACCAACAGAAAATAAAATAAAAGGCAAGAAAATAACATCGCAAAACAATAACTTTCACCACATCTCAAAGGATAGCGCCAAAAAAACAGTGGCGCTAAAGCTGACTGAGTCAATGTAGCGCCAGGCTAAAAGGAAAGGCCTCATGTATTTCACCATTCGGTTACTGGTTAATGAGTTTCAGGCTAAATTAAAAAGCGAAATGAACTGGAGCTGACAGACCTAGTTCCCTCAGATCTAAGGCATTAAATTCATTCATCTAAAAATAAGGCTTTAATTGGTCTTAAAATGTCTTGAATCAATCCTTCACAAGTCTTAAAACTGGTACGACTATGGGTTGTTCCTAACCCTAGTTAATGAATCAGCTTTGGTTATGGGAAAATGGGTCTTAAATTTTATTTAAAGTAGCATTAAATAAAGTCTTAAATCTAACTTGCCTGTAGAAACCCAAACCAGAAACTTGGACGTCTTGACGACGTGTATTTATGCTATCAAAATCAAAAGTAATCACCTTTTTTTTTTGCATCTGTAACTCGACCACCGTGGAAGAATTTTATTAGGGGTCAAATCCAGCTGTAATCCTGTTAAACATAATCCTGCCTCTGATTACTCTGAGTCTGGGCGTCGCCAGGGTTTTGAGCGACGTGCGGGGGTCTGTTGCTGAGCACAGTCACCGGGGACGGCAGGTGCACGTCCTCTCCTCGGGGTGCTGGGCTGCGTGCTGCCTGTCTGCCAAGGAGACGCTCGGCTGGATCGTGTTGCATCACTTTGAAATTGCAAGAACCCAACTCACGTCACAGCAGGGGGGTGATGGCGCTGCCCCTGTGTGTGTGCGTGTGTGTGTGTGTGTGTGTGTGCTTTATTAGTTCTTGACAGGCCATGCATAACAACTTAGTGGAAAAATTAGGCTTGCATGTGAGTTCTGCATGTGTGCGAGCATACTGTATAAACGAGTTATTCGTGTTCAGGCGGGTATGAACAGAGGGAACTTGAGGAGGCTAATGGAGCGGCTCGGCTGTATCTATAGAAAGGAGGAGTCTCAGAAGCTTCAAGAAGGTGTTTGTTGACTTGTCTGGGAATGTTCCCATAAGAGAGAATTTATTTATGACCTTCTGCTTTGAATCGAGACGAAGGGCTTTAATTAAAGGGCTGGTTCAAAACCCCAAACATATTTTCTCTCTTAAACCCTGTGATATCCAGCAATTTGTTGAACGTTTTGGGAAATGTGGTGAGCTGTTCTCCTGCCAAGATGAAAGGACTGATACCACTCATGTGTCTGTGGATAGAGATAGAGCTGGGTGGTGATTAGCTTAGCATTAAGACGAGGTGCAGGGTGAAACTGCTGGCCTGGCTCCCTCCAGAGTCAAAAAATACACCCACAAACACCTCTAAAGTGCAGTAATTTTTATTGGAGTATATTGGAACTGCTTTCTCCCTGTAAGAACTATTAATTGGCTCTTCCTGAGTAACAGGGACAGTATTTTTGAAAAGTTTGAAGAGTTTGAAGTGTATTTTTTAAATTCTGTAAGCACTGTAAATTAAATTTTATTCACCTGCGTTGCCATTTAGATATGATAATATATAAATTTGTCATCCATCACAGATTTTGCCATACAATTTATACAGTTAATAGTTGGTTCAAAACACACATTAAACACACATTAAACACACATTAAACATGGCTTAATAGAGACAGTTTCAAACACAAGTACACAAATCAGCTTCACTATAACTCGCAGCATTCACAGACAAACACTTGTCTTTATCTGGACACATTTTCCCCACAAATACAACATGCTAATGTTTTTAGCACAAGCCTATGGCATTTTACATTGTATAAATTAGCCTAGCAGCTAGCAAACTTTTCCTCTACTCAAATGAAGCCAGGGACAACAGCGACATTTAACAAAGGTAACGTTACAAAATTCGACTCCATTACAACTCACAAGGTTCACTGACAAAACAACTGTCTTATACTAAACACGTTTTCCAAACAAATACAACATGCTAACGTTATTAGCACAAGACTATGGCATTTTACATTGTATAAATTAGCCTAGCGACTCATATGAAGCCAGGATAAATCACACACAAGACTTAAAATGGTATTTTTGTGGAGGCTTTATTGTCTTCACAATTTATTGTTTCTTATCTGTGAAATTAAAGTAAATATAGCTTTGTTTCCACTGAGGGAAATGGTTTCAGCTTACAGAGATAGCCAGGCGTGGCCTTTTTATTTACACCTCACTTGAGCCAATAGGAGCTTCCAGTGCTGTTGCTTTGGCCTCACTAGCCAATCAGGGCCTGGGCTGAAAGAACAGATTCCCTGTAGTTTAGAGGTATTTAAAGAGCCAGCGATTGGTCAGCTTTACCCGAGGCTTATGGGTGTTGTAGTCAATGGCACTCCAAAGCTCCACAGCAGATTTGGACTCCCAACAGGCACCATCGACTGTTATTAATGTGCAGAAATGATAAAGACATGGCTCTTATGTTGTCTTAAAGCTGTCTGTCTTATCAGTGTAGGTTTTCCAGAAGTGTTTTTACAGTAAGCTCCTAAATAAACATTTCTGTCTGTGCTGATTAGTTTTTCACTCATATTCACACATTTAGTACATTGTTATACCCTCTTTTTTTGAAAGCGCCTGGACAAAACTTGTGTAAAATGTTTATTTTGTGTGATACTGTTATCTACTTTGAATGTGAACTATGTGAGGCTTCATGCTATGGCTCCATAGTGTTTTCCCACTGATAAACACCAGTTGTAGTCATCTGCAGCATGTTTTTTCAAGAAAATATTCAGTGTTGAAATGTATATAATTAAATAACAGACACACTTACAGTGATTCAGAATGTTTGGGAAAAAACTGAAGTGTGTTTCCTTTCAGATGAGACCATGTATGTTCATTTACTAAAAATAGCAGCTAATAATAACAGCTTTAAATTTACTTTGGGTTTCTCTTGGATTTTACAGGATGCTTATTTATACCCTCGGAAGTCAAAACCTCTGCTTGACGAAACCCAGAGTTCACGTGACAAAGTTCCTGAAACATACAGTTTAAAACTTCTCACAGCAGAGCACATTGTCGTACAAAGACACAGACTTTGATCTCGGGCAAAGTAACGTGCCGACTGAAAACTCAGGAAAAGCACGAGGAACATCTTATCACACGAGTGATGGTCTCACATCTGAGCCTGCCCAGCTGTCATGTGTGATAAATCAGTTGTGCTCCAAGTAGTTCATGCGTTTCATAAATCATACCCAAGCACAGCATAGTTTTTGTCCCAAATTTATAACAGATTGATAACAATTAATCAATGTAATAACCGGCTTCCTGCAGTTTCATATTACTCACGGGTTTGATTAATGTTGAGGTGTGCTGCTGGGTGAAAAAAAAAGTCATTTTGGGTTTATGATGGATGTAATAACTTTGAGTAAATTAGATGAGTAGATGCAGACAGATGGAGTGATGCAGTAGATAACGGGTGAATAGAGTCACAGTCGACTGTTGGAGAGAGCAGAGGCTTATGGGAAGAGTCTCGAACTCAGCCAGCTCCCTGCAATCTGGAATCTGATAGGAACAAATATGTCTTTGTTTGCTGCTGTCTGTGTCTGACTGTGTGTCATACCCTGTCTGTGCTCGGCCTCCGTCTGTATGGAACATGTGTACGTGTTATTGTCTTTTCAGGACCGACTGTTGGTCTCTATCACGTCGTCATGTTTACAAGTCTCTGTCATACAAAGTGTAAACACAATCTAAGACCACTTTGCCCGTTTTCTTGCAGGAATTTCTCCTCCTTTGTCATTTCAGAGGGCTGCACGCCATGAAAGTAATTATCACAGCTATCACACTATCTAAACTCTGAACCACAGAGGCCGCAAGGCTCCCACACAAAGACCTTTTTATGTGTGCTGCTCACCACATATTTTATATGACTCCATAAAATATCACAAAGCTGTCTTTGACCATACGCAAAGCTGCTCCGCCAGCCTGCCTGCAAGTACAAGTTTTATAATGAGATAGTGGCACTTGAACCAATTACACTTACTTATAATGCTCTTATTTTGTGGGTACAGTAATCTTTCTTTAACAATTGCAGATAAAAAATGGATCATTTATAAGTTATCTGTTACACAGTATATCTTTAATAAAGTGATCGGGGGTTAGACTTCTATGGAAGCGTAATGCATCACTTGAGGAAAATAAATCTGTTCTGTTTTTCTGAATTAAAGAGATAATAAGTGGAGTTTTTTTCATGAAAATATTTCAGAATTCTGAGATAATAATCCTGTTAATGCAGAAAAACAAGAATTTACAAGATTATTAACTAATTAATTCAGAAAAAATAAGCAGAACTTTTTTCATGCCAAGATGATAATCTCATTAATTCAGAAAAACAAGAGCAGAATTTTTTATAAAAACTTTCTCAGAATTCTGAAATGAAAATTTTGTTAATATAGATAAACAGCATTTTACGGGATAATTTTCTCATGAATTAAAAATAAAACAGAAGCAGAATGTTTTTCATGAAAATTTGTTTTAGAATTTCGAGATAATAATCTCATAAATTCAGAAAAATTAGTAGAATTTTCTTGTCATGAAAGCTTTGCTCAGATTTCTGACACGATAATCTCATAAATTCAGAAAATCAAGACTTTACAGGACTGTTTTCTCAGTAATTCAGATAAGCAAAATTTCTTTTCATGAAAACTTTTACATGATAATCTTATTAATCCAGAAAAAAACAAGAATTTATGGTATTATTTTCTTGTTATTTTGGAAAAACAAGATTAGATCTTTTTCATGAAAACTTTTTTCAGAATTCTAAGATAATAATCCTGTTAATTCTGTATTAATTAATTATACATTAACTCAGAAAAAAAGAACAGAATTTTTTTAATGCTGAGATGATAATCTTGTTAATTCAGAAAAACAACAATTTTTATGAAAACTTTTCTCAGAATTCTGAAATTAAAATTTTGTTAATTCAGATAAACAACAATTTACAGGACTATTTTCTCGCAGATTTAAAAAGGCAGGAGCAGAATTTTTTTTTAAAGGAAATTCATGCTAGAATTTTGAGGTAATAATCTCAATAATTCAGAAAAAACAGGAATTTAAGAGATTATTTTCTCGTGAATTCAGACAACCAGCAGATTTTTTCAGGAATACTTTTTTTTTTTTTATAATTCTGAGATAATGATGTCATTGATCAGACAGGCAAAAATTTATGGGATTAATATTGAGTTCATTCAGAAAAACGAGTAGAATTTTGTTTCACTTATTTTTATTAATAATCTTGTTTATTTAAAAAAAGGGTCATGACTTTGAAATCTAGTTAATTTAGAAAAACAAGGGCAGAATTTTGTCCATGACGGAAGTTTTCATAATTCTTAAATAATCTTGTTAATTTAGTGAAACACAAATGTTCAAGATTATCATCTCTTTAATTCAGAAAAACAAGATTTATTTTATCCATTAAAACTTTCTTATGAGTCTGAGATAATAATCTGATAAATTCTGAAAGACAAGAGAACAGAATTTACAAGATTATTATTTCATTAATTCAGAAAAACGAGCTGATTTTTATTTTTTTTCTCATAAATCTTAGATCATTGTCTTTTTAATGCAGAAAAAAGCTGATTTTTTAAATAAAAGTTAATGCATTTGCTTCTGTAGATTTCAAACAGGAAAAGCGGTGTTAAGATATTCATCAACTCACGTATTCAGTCTGATGACAATCTCTTAACCAAATTTACTCAGTTTAACTTGAGGTGAGATGACAGATGTCTCACTATTTGAGAATAAAAATGAAGACAGTTTAAATAATTAACAGACATGTAAATTTTTTATTTTTTTATGGCCTGAAAGAGAAATTTTCTTTCCTCAGGCCTTTTATATTCTCGCTCGTGTGCTCTGGCAAACGTCCTTGAAGTTCGCATCTCTGCCAGCAGGACTCATTTCTCATAAAGTACAGTGAGCATTAAAGGCTTTGCAAGACATTTGTTTGGACTAGTCTTGCACACATTGTGGTCCCTCCAGTGACTCAGCAGACAGTTGGTTCCTTTAGTTGGTTCCTGGCTTTACGTCAGTGAGAAAAACTCATTTGCATTTGTATTGAGTGGGACGAAGGCGAAGGGGAAAAAAAACACTGTGCAAAGTTTTCAGGCCCCTCAGAGTATTTTGTCCCCCGCTGATTTGTGAAAGAGCTTTTCAGACCCATATGGGGACCCGAGGAAACCCTTTGGCACGGGTGAACACAGAGTACAGCAACAGCTAAAGCGTTAGTGTGAGACTATTTCAGCTCAGTATAAATCTGTAGTTTCTACAACCCTAATGCTGTAGCTGTCAGTGTGGAGGTGTCCTCATATTCACTGTGAGTCTAATGAATCTTAGTAAATAGTTTAAATCCTTTATCTTTGTAGCTATGCTAGCAGAGTCGGTCAGTTCACCACTTTGTTTGGACCTAAATTTTCATGGATTGTCACAAATTTCTATGCAGACGTTACTGAGGATGAATGGTATTGACTTTGGTGCCCCCCTGACTGCCCTGAAGCGCCACCAGCAGTTTGACATTTGTAGTTTTGAGTGAGATGTTGAGACCATGACTAAATGGATCGCCATGACATTTAGTAAACACATTCATGTCCCCTTAAGATGAATCATCTTAACTGTGGTGATCTTGCTACATTTCATTTGCCATCTGGTCACAGTTTAATTTAGGGCTGCTCCTGATTGAGAATTTTCCTAGTCTCCCAATAGTCGTCATTTAGTGCCATTAGTCGACTAGTCGCCTGCATGTTTACGATATATTTTGGTGGTTTGAGTTGAAGGTGTGAGAAAGAATAGTCTCAGTAACATTGTTAACACTGTGCTACATTACAGAGAAATACAAAACCGTACTAATGAACCTTCATTAATATAGGCCTATATTTTATCTACAAGTGCACGTCACACACTGAGCGAGCTGCCTGTTAATGACGCTGTGGGCTAATGGGCATGTAGCTACTTCCATGTTTCACATGATACGTCATGTTTGTAGTGGACCAATGAAGATGAGTTTACATATCACCTTGGGTTGGTCCTTCACCTTCTCAGATACTTGTCCAATACTTTGGTTCATGAAGAAACACCTACTTGTGAGTACTGGTAAATGTTAGCATGCTAACTTGCTAAACTAAACTGGTGAACATAGTATATACTGTAGTTACAAAGCTTAAATCACAAATGTTGATTAAATGATGAGTTTTAGTTATTAAATGTCATTCTGAGATTCATGTCTTAGTTTTTTAGTAGCCAAATAATCAGTTCGATAAGGGACTTTAAAATGTTTTGTTGTGGACCTGGATCTTGCATGAATGTTTACACACAGGCTGAATGTGTGTTCAGTATTATACGTCACACACCAGGTGTGTGTGTGTGAAGGTTGAATTGGACTGCTGATAACAGCATTTTATCGGTTGGCACACCTTTATGACACCACAGACTGGAGATTCAGATTCAGCCAAATAACGAAGGAGATCTCGTGACATAGCTGTATAGACTTATACTGACGCTGAAGCAGCACATACGTGTCCACCATTTTACGATGTCCAATAACGTCTTGAATGTAAGAGACGCCAGGTCACAAAGTGTTGGGTGCACAACTTAAGTATCGTCCTCTCCCATCTCTTAATCGTGTGATCAGAATATGTATGTCTTGTGTTCAATACTAGAAACATTTGTTGCCTCTTAAAACCAGACAGCCGTTATGAATTCATGTCAAACTCACAGCTCTGCTTCAGACTGTCTGTGCAAACAGTACAGATGTGTGAAAGCACTGGTAGGGTTTGGGAACGACACGCATGTCTGTGTCATGATAAATTAAGCTGTCCATTATCTGTCTTCAGATGCTTTTAGGACTGTTTCAGAGGGATTCGGAGCAGTCAGGCATCGCTGATAACGTCTGTCTCAGCGCAGGCACGTGACACGTTTCAAGCTGTGCTGGAATCTGCTGATCTATCGAGACAGATTTGAAACTCATTGATCTGAAACTGTTGTGATTCACAGTAATGAGAAATGTCACAACACACTCGGCTGCAGCTGCAACGTTCGGCTCTCCATGATTCGACCTGCTGCAGTCTCTCTGTGCTGCCGAGGAGTTTCCACCTCTAACCACCTTTGTGTTTGCTGCTGACATGAGCAGGCGCTACATGCTAACGCTACAGACAGCACTCTCAGCTCCCCACTGATCACACCTATGTTTGAAAACTCAGGAACTTTTCATTCCTTTGTGGATTTACACTCTCCCTCAGGCATCTTAACCAGCGATCCTACCAGCTGAGCTTCTCTTTATGTGTCCCTTAGCAACAATTAGCAGCACCTAGCTGCAGTGTTTCCTGTTCCCTGCTAGCTTACATTATATATGTAATATATTTAGCTATATTAGATTGTTGTACGCAACATCAGTGTACCTTATTTACCAGAAGTCTGTGGAATAAACAGACAAGCTTTTGGTAGATTTGTTGACTGTGTACTCGTATAATGACATTTTTAGGATGTTCGTTTGATACATAATTTAGGCTTCCAAAGGAGGACTTGTCCAGATAAAAGGAATAGTTAGGCATTTTTGGAAATACACTGGTTTGTTTCCTTGCTAAGATTCTGATGAGAAGATAGATACCACTCTTATGTTTGTGCGTGAAGGAGCTGGAAGAGTTAGCCTAGCTTAACGTTAAGACAGGAAGTAGGATGGAACAGTTAGCCAAGCTCACTCCAAAGTCGAGCCGATCTGCACCTTTAAACTTCTCTAATTGGCATGTAATGTTTTATTTGTTTAATCCATACAAAAAGGAAATTTAAAAAAGCTGAAGTGTAGGTTTACGGGGAGCTGGTTTCTGATTTTTATGCTAAGCTAATTCTGGCTACAGGGCCTTTTTTAGCACGCGCTACTACTAAGACTTCACGAGCTGCTACTACAGTGAAAATATTATGAATATGAACATGTGTTTTATGTATTTATAAAGTAGACTCTCATCTTTCAGTCATTCAGTACCTTTACATGCACAGTTAAGTCGAGCTACGGTTATAGCCCGACTAGGCCATTTAATTGGACTACTTCAAGTACGGGAGAGGAATCGATTGCTGACCAAAGTATGTCCGACTCCGCTATGATAGGTGACAATATGCCCAATTTCAGCTTGTTAGTATTGGACCTTTTCTGGTTGACATGTTACTTTACAAACTCAACAATCGGCTAACAAGCTAGCTACGGTTAGCGAGCTGCAAACTAGTACTATGGTGGACAACTGTACAGCTCTGGACATTTCAATCTGTCTTGTCACTGGCTTCTTTTTCTGTTACGCATTTAATGCTTTTAACTTATCGTTCAAAGCCCAGGGCGGAAACTGTGGAGCATGTGCAGAGTGCCTCAGCCAGTTTGGGTGCGATTGACTGTAGGCTATACATTCAGGCGTAATTCGACTCCCAGTCGCATTATCTGGGTGTGTTAGTCCGACTTTGAGAAATTTAATTCAGTATGATTTTACTGAATTAGATTTTTTTTGAATAGCAGGAACACATGCGAGTGTTAAGTCAGGTCATATCAGGTCGTTCTTACAGTAGTACTATGAGAGCTGAATGTGACATTGGTGTCTCGCCTAGAGCAGCTAAATCTGCACCTCATGTGTGTTCTTGAGTGATTATTATCATTTTGCATGGAAAGACAGCAGCTGGGTGATGACTCTGCAGTACAGAGAATATGTTGAAGGCAATTACCCTTCAGCAGAATAACATGATACCTCACTGCAGTATTATCAAAAGCTTATTAGTTATCTGAAGCAGGTAGGGTGTATCAGTCAGACAGGAGCTGTTACGTTTTTAGTTCATGCCAAAGCCACACACACGTACATGCCCTTTCCCTTGTTGTTAACACTGCTGCTGTTGTGGGTATCCCTCGGAGGGTTTGCGGTGGCATGGCTTTCTCTGCAGGGGCATTTAGTTCTTAGCGACCAAAGGAGGACAGCCGGAAACTGAAAGCTCAAACACACACACACATGCACACACAGGTGGAAGCGGTGCCTCCGCCATGGGTCTCTTTCTCTTTTCAAAGTCCCTAAAAGGAAGAAAGGAGAGCGAAAAGAAAGTGTGTGTGTGTGTGTGTGTGTGTGTGTGTGTGATCCAAAGCCGACTATTAGGCAAAGCCAACTCTCTACAGCTCTCTGTCAAAACCACACATGGACATACGCAGACAGGCACAGCCGTCTGTATCTCCCCCAGAGCTGTTAGTAAGAAAAAACACTGTACACCAACAAAACTATGTTTTGTGATGTTTCTGAAAACTCACTTCTGTCTGTCTTTGTTTTGTAGTTTATAATAGAAGACATGAAGCAGCAGCAAACCAACAAACACAGCAACCTGCACCGTGAAGACCAGCACATCACTGTGGAGGAGCTGTGGAAGGGCTGGAAGACGTCTGAAGGTAAAACAAGAGACGTGTCTGCCTCAAGGTCACAAACACAAACACCTCCACAGTCACTGTCCTGTAGGAAGTTATTCTAATCCAGCTGGCTAAACACGGATAGTGTGATGTCACATTAAAGGTGCTTTCACACCTGCCCTGTTTGGTTCGGTTCAGTTGAATTCAAGTTTGTTTGCCCCCTAAGTGCGGTTCGTTTGGGCAGGTGTGAACACAGTAATCGCACTCAGGTCTCGGTCCGGTTACAGCCGAACTCTGGTTTGTGGTGAGAACGTGTTCCGACCTGGATCTGAACCAACTGCAGTCACATGACACATTGTTTGGGTTAAACATGAGCATGTTACAGTCCTGGAGGATTATTAATGTGTGCCTCCCCCTGTACTGCCTTAATATGCACATTCAGCACATCCAATGCATCAAAACATTGTTTTCTAGTTGGAGCCGCGCCTCGTTTTCAAACTGTATGCTTTGACTCAAATGAACAATGACAGCAATATAGTCCACGATGAGCAGCGCTAAAATCAACCTGCGTAGTTGTCCCTCCATTGTGACATTAGAAAGTGTCTCATTTATCTTGACAGTGTACTCTTCTTCAACGTTTTGTTTACTTCCTGGATTTTTCCCACATGGAAATTCTGACCAATCAAGAGCAGCTTTCTCACACAAGGCATTTGATCTGGTCCGCTTGTAAATGCTGCCGTGAGAACACGAACCAACTCTAGGCAATTATACAACACTGTAACAAAATTAGTCCCTGATTCAGACCAAAGTAAGACAACAACAGGTCTAAAGGCACCCTAAAATACTTAGAGAGCTCAAGGCGTCGATCTTGCCTCCGAATTCCCCAGATTCCAATCTGATCGAGCATCCTTGGGACGTGCTGGTACCTCACCTCACAACACACAGGACTCAAAAGTTCTGCCACCAATTCCCTGGTGCCAGACACCACAGGACACCCCCAGAAGTCCTGTGTCCATGCCTTAAGAGATCAGAGTCAAGTCCAATCCAAAGGGGCCCCACCATACATCAGGGGTACCTCTTGGATACCAGCCTGCCCAAAGGATGCTTGATCAGATTGGGATCTGGGGAATTTGGAGGCAAGGTCGACACCTTTAGCTCTTTCTCACGTTCTTGAGGACATTTCTGAGCAGCTTTTATGGTATGGTATGGTGCATTGTCCCACTGAGGAGGTCTGCAACGGTGTTGGGTGGCATCCACAGGAATGCCAGGACCCAAGGTTTCCCAGCAGAGCATAACATAGCAACAGAGTAATCAGTGTTATTCACTTCACCAGGCAGTGGTTTTAATGTTTTGGCAGATCAGTGCATATTAAACTATCGGTTTACAAGTCGTGCAGTATAATCCAAGTCTCATTTATCAAGTCGGATGCTCAGTACTTCACAAACAGAGAACCCTTTAACAGGGTACTGAGCAGAAAGTGAAACTTATCAGTGTTCTCTTCAGAGCCAGACTCCATTGACAAAACCAGTAATTTTGCCTCGCTGAACACAGAAGCTGCTGGTCTACTGCTGCCTTGATCAGTTAGTTTATTTGTTTTATTGTGTGACTCTGGTGTTGTAAAGAGTTAGTTTGGATTCACCAAAGTCTACTAACTAAGTTATAGAGGCAGCCATAGACCAGCAGCTCCTGTGTTTAGCAACGTAAAATTACTGGTTTTGTCAATGGAGTCTGGCTTTGAAAGAAAGTAGTTCAGTTTTCTATCGGAAAGGGCGGCCTGTTTGTGAAGTACTGAACATACGGCTCCATAAATGAGACTTGGATTATACTGCATGTAGTTTTGCTGTTAAGCGTGGACCCCTATGACTTCAATTCATCAAGATGTTTTTCGGTTTTTGGATTCTTCGTTCCACATAGAGGCACATTCATTACACTTAACACGGAGTAATTAATAATATACAAATTATAATTTGGCGTGCGAAGTGTTCCTTTAAACTGGGAAAAATCCAACACAAGCATGAATCAAAAGGAAGTTATTCTACCAACTTAAATCTCAATGGATCTTAGATCAGGGGTTCCCAATTTGTGCAGCCACAGCGTCCAGATTTCTCCTTCGTCATCAGTTCAAGGTCCACACAGTTTAATATATTCAACGTCATACTTGCGTTTGGCCATGTTGTCGAGCTAGTTTGCCTCTCTGTATAGTAGCTGTCCGTTAGTCACTCATGGAAATCCACTGTACTTTAAAATAAGTTTGAAGAGACAACAAAATCTTAGGGAATAAAAATACACATAAATGAAATACACAACCCTAACCACAAGTTTTTATAAGAATAATTTATTCAAAGTGACGTGGCGGTCCGGTCTCACCTCCTCCAGGCTGCACAAAGAGCCAGTGACACACTTTACTGTACATCAAATCACATGACCCAGGTGTGGTTTCTACTAAGTAATCACAGGTGAGACAAGTTTAACAAGTAAAAAACCCTCCACTATCTCTCTGGCAGAATCCTCGCTGCACCTTAAGTGACTTTCCAATTCTCTGAAAACTCAAGTGGACTCCTGCTTGGAGGGCCGTAGGAGTGTGTGAACACTGACGCACACTCAGGGGCATATTCTCCCAGAGTGGAGTGTGTGATCTGTTATTTTCTCTGCTGAATGTATAATTGAATATCTGGTGATATAAAAGTAAGTAAAAGCGTGCAGGCGCTCATTTATGTTCAAGGGTTTATTTGTTCAAGGAGCCCATCTGTGATTCTGAGTCGTTTGAATCACTTACTGCCGTTATTTTAATTATTCCTCAGCTCAGGGGCAAGTGTCTTTCATTTTTTATTTTGATCACACAAAGTCAGATTTAATCATATTACTGCAATTAAAACATCTTCAAAAAGTTGCTCCCTCCTCTCCCTCTCCCTCGTCTTCTTTCTTCTTCGTCGTCTCTTATTTGAATTTTAGATGGGGACAAATTTTGACCCGAAGTCCTCTTCTGTTTTTGTTTTTTTACACATCTGTGGTTTATCTTCAAACACACCCCCACCAGTCTGTCACTCTCAGCCTCTATGTGCCACTGTTTGTTTTTCACTCTGGAAATATGTGTGGAGCTAAGTGCTTTTGGAACAAGTTTTTAACGTGGACTCGCGCCTCCTCAGCGTTTGAATTAAATACACACTGGTGTCATGTAAACATGTGATGGTCTTCATACTAAATTATATACAGAATCCTTTTTTAAAATCAGGTGTTAGGCCCTGGTTTAAGAGAAGGAGAAGTTTACTGAGTAAAATTAAGAAACACGTAAACCAGTGTAGGGTAGGTGGGCAGGTTACTGAGGCGTCTTCAAACTGAGACCCTGAACCCTATTTTCCAATGTTTATCTGTTTAAATGACTTCATGGAAACAGCACTTTTTAAAAGTAAAGAAATAGAAACAGTTGACAGAGTTGAGTATTTGCAGTCTAGTGTAACAAAAATTTTGTTTCATTTATTAAACAATGATTTGTACTCAAAAAAATAAATAAATAAAAAGAAGAAGAGCAGGTTGTCTACCAATCCCCAGCTCCTCCAGTCCCCATGTCGAAGTATCCTTGAGCAAGATGCTGAACCCCAGTTTGCTCCTGATGGCTGTTCTGTAGGTGTGTGAGAGCCTGTGAGTGGTTACTGAGTAATAAGTGGCACCACGTATGGTAGCCTTGGCCACCAGTGTGTGAATGTGTGTGAATATGACTCATAGTATACAAAGCACTTTGAGTGGTCCCAAGACTAGAAAGGTGCTATACAAGTGCAGGCCCATAAAACTGGTCCAGTATTGAGTGAGAGGGCTGCAGTGAAACAGGCTCCAATATAATGTCCATTAAAAGTGTTTGTTTTTGTCACTGACAGGCTCAGATTGTTATTATGAGTGTCTGAATACATTATGTGAACGATCCCTACATGAGAAAGAGTGACATCCTTTTGGGCTCCCAGTAGATCAGTGGGTAGAGCAGGCGTCCCATGTACAAAGGCATTGCTTTGCTGCGGCGATGCCATCCCCTTTCTTCCCCCCTCATGTTCAAGCACTATCCTGTCAAACAAAAAAAGGAGCAACATCCTCTTTGTCTAATTAGAAACAGCCCCGGAACTGTTATCACCAAACCCACCAGACTCCATTTAAATAATTAAGCATTTTATCATCGTAAGACACATGTCATTCAAAGTTGAAAGAAACAAAATTTAACTCACAAAAGGCCATCTTGGTTCATCTTTCCACTGTTCCAACAATCACCAGCTCTGGTTTGCTTGAAATAAACACTTAATTCACCCAGTTAGATGTGAAAATATGCTGACTCTATACACGCTAAATCAGCTGTTTTTTGAATGGGGTCTGGTTGGTTTAGCAATAGCAATGTCAGGGCTGTTTCTGGTTAAAAAAAAAGGATCTTACCCCCTAAAATAAAGGTCTATCTCTGTAGGGATCCTTTGCATAATGTTGTCAGACCCTTATAATAACAATCTGAGCCTGTCAGTGACAAAAACAAACACTTTTAATGGACGTAAATTGATGATGCGAACGTTACACTGCAGCCTGTTTCACTGCTCAACACTGGACCAATTTCAAAAACAGGGACTTATAGTTGCTGTAAAGGACCTTGTTATTTCCTCCTCAACTTTTTACTCCTCACAGTCTGTTACTCTGTGACTTTCTCTTGATCGAAGCATCAGCCAAGTGTCTAGAAGTACAGTCCTGACCTTCATCTTGTCTCTTCTCTCTCTCATTCAGTCCACAACTGGACCGTGGAGGACTCGGTGCAGTGGCTGAAGGAGTCGGTGGAGCTGCCGCAGTATGAGAAGAACTTCCGGGACTTCAGGGTCACGGGGAACACTTTACCTCGGTTGGTACCGCTCACCTCTCACAAAGTGTCACTCACTCCATCGCTCACATGAGCAGGGCGTCCCTGTTCTCCCTCAGTGACGCTGCTAACAAGATAAAAATTCATTATTACTGTTGATGGCAGATGTTGCTCTAATTAAGAAGTGAAGCGTGTTTATGAACAGCAACACTGGTATGATCTTTGTTACAGTACCCAGAGGCTGCTGTAGTGTTCATTACTCTGTTTAATGCTGCCCACTGCTGGTGATAGACGGTAACACAGGGAGGAAAGAGGCAGGTGGATTCATTGCCTCAGTGTCTTTGTTCCTGTGTTGTTGAGGTTGGCTTGTAGACCTGTGGTCACATGATCTTAAATGCAACCACCATTACAATCTGCATTTTTATAAATTCATAGTGATGTTGTTGACTTTATTACACAGTAAAATGTCACAGTTTTGTCTTTAAAAACACACAGAACGTCAAAAATTCCCAGTAAAACTGAATTTGGTAACAAAGTGATCTCAGTGCCGACATGACAGGAGAAGCTCAGACGTCGGAGGGACACTTGTGGAATGTGACTCGCTGCAAACTGCATGTACGGCATGAGTAGACAGAGGGGTGGGCGGCGGGGTTATCGAGGGGTTTCATGTTACGCCACAGGGCTGATGGGCGCTGACTCATGAAGTGATGTCACAGCGAGGGGGGTACAGTTTCCACAGGCTGCCATGTTGTCTGAGCCTTTAAGATGGAGGTGGACGGTGAGAGAACGTCCTAACAGTTTAGATATTAAAAACACTTTTCATAACTCATTCAATAACTGATTTGACAACACATTATTTTGTCACATCTATACTTCCTCTTTCTGGATGAACACACTCTTGTAAAGTGTCTCTCTTTAACTACTTTCCCAAGTTCAGCAGCAGAGACACTTTCTAATGTGCAACAGTCTGACATCAGGTCTTTTTAGCTGCCCCTCAGTGTGTTTGTGTCCGCACCTTTGGTAGTTTGGACCAACCAGCGTCCTGTGATAAGCTACTGGCGGCTGCAGGTGTGGTTTAGGTGTGTGTGACGACATGAAGAGGCGACTGTTAGTTCAAAACAAAATAGTTGGAATAATTGTTCATGTTCATGTGAGTGTCTAGAAAGTGACTCAGTATTCAATGTGTATCTTCCTTTTTCTCCACATTTCAGAATAGCGGCAAATGAACCGTCGTTTATGTCGATGCAGCTGAAGATATTAGACCAGCGGCATAAACAAAAACTAAACCTAAAGGCACTCGACGCAGTGCTTTTTGGCCCTCCTCTCCGTAAGTATGCAGCGTGTTTTAAAACCACAAACATGTCAGCTACACCTTTACTAAGTAAGCTAAAGAGTATGCAGTGTTTGCTGAAGCCACTCGTCCTCTCCCTCTCTCTGCAGGTCCACAGCATAACTGGATGAAGGACTTTGTCCTGATGGTTTCCATAGTGATCGGTGTCGGGGGCTGCTGGTTCGCCTATGTGCAGAACAAGTCCAGCAAGGTGCACATCTCCAAGATGATGAAGGATCTGGAGAGTCTGCAGAATGCTGAGCAAAGCCTCTTAGAGCTGCAGAGCCGGTGAGAGAATGAGATAAGGGATGAAATGGAGTGTGGAGAAAGTGGAGTTTCACTTTCTTTGCTTCTTCAGCCTGTTTCAAATTGTGTGTGTGTGTGTTAAAGGGAGACTTCACCTCCAAAATGAGCATTTGTATATGAAGTACTCACCCTGTGTTACATTGAATTTGTGGAGAAAACTTTGTTTTTCTCTCATGCCTCCATGACGAACAAGGAATCCAAACGCGGAGGAAATGCTTGATGAATTGAAGTCATAGGGGTCCACGTTAAACAACAGCAAAACTCTATTAAAACATTTATCTAGAAAAACTGACACAAGTCGTACAGTATAATCCAAGTCTCATTTATCCAGTCGTATGCTCAGTACTTCTCAAACAGACCGCCATTTCTGCAGGAAACTGAACTAAATGTGAAACTCAGGGCGCTTTCACACCAGGATAGTCCGGGGGACTCGGTTCAATTGGGCGGGGAATGCCGAAAAATTTCACACCTTCATTTGGGTTCACTTTCACACTGCACTTTTTAAAGCGGACCAAACCGCCTGGACAACGTCACACAGTTACAACAGCTGCTCGTTTGGGGGCGGTATTGCCCGAAACGACCGCTGACCAGGAAGAAAAAAAGCATGAGGAAGAAGAAAACCCTGCTCATCGATTGGCCAGGACCAAAAACGGAAATCCATCCCCTTTCACTCCCTATCCAGCATGTTGCTCTGTACATGAGACGAATGCAGCAGTACCGAAAAGACGGCAGAGAGCTGCTGTGGTTAAACAGACGCCGAGCGAAGTATTGCTGGGATTTAAATGCTTTCAGATCACATATATGTCTGTAAATCATACGTATACACTGTGCTCTACGTCACTTCCTCTCTTTGGTTCGCTGGATAGTCCTTTGTCATTTCCGACTGTGAGTGAACTGCACCAGCGGACCAGGGTTCGCCTGTTTGGATGTTCGAATGAGCGCTCACACCACTCCAAACGAACCAAACTATCCATGGAAGCGGACCCGTGTTTGTTTAAAGCGGACCAAATAGCACCAGTGTGAACGTGCCCTTATTAATGCTCTCTTCAGAACCAGACTCCGTTGACAAAAACAGTAGTTTTACCTCACTGAACACAGGATACGCATTAGTAGAACTAGTGCTTTGCAAGTAACAGGTCATGTGACCAGGCTACACTGTTGGGAGCTGCCTCGGCACACTACCAAGTTCAGTAAAGCCTTGCTTGCTTTACCGGCGTGACAGAAACAGGGTGTCTCAGCTTAGAAAACACAGTCCCTATCTTAACAGGCAGTAATATAAAGATAACAACATGTATCTTATAAACTGGGTTACACGTCTGCTCACTGACGAAGCTGAGCGCCTCGTGAGTTAAGCTAATCGCCAGCTAATTACCATATAGGTTTCTACAAGCTACAGCATTGACAGTTGGTACACTAACACCATGAAAACATGATGTCAGGCATTATTTATAGTGTCACACTGCTGTAACAAAGGATGTAGACAACAAGGACTGAAGAACAGACCAGCCAAGTGAAGGGAATTAAATATGGACACAATAAACTCTGTAAGTGAATGAGCATGCACACAAAGTCCCCAAAGAGTCTGTGGTGTGACGTCAATCATCTTCTAGCAGGGAATTTTATACAGTTTGGATTTGCCATAGTCACACAGTAGTCCCTCTCACACTGCCTGTTAGAGGCAGAAATGTCATGCTATTATTCTGTTGTGTTTAAAAGGTACAATCACAGACTGTGGAGACAGAGAGGTGTCGACCTAAGCCAGCAGTGGAGGTAGTAACTGTGCCATGTGAGCGTCTGGCGGGACAGGTGTGACGTTTTGATGACATGTTATGTGTGCAACCCACCGCTGGGACTTAAAGAGCAGCTAGCAGCAGTTAGCAGCAGTTAGCAGCTAACTCAAAGAAGAACATTCCTTTATTTTCCGTACCACTTATCCTCTTGAGGGTCGCGGAGGGCTGGAGCCTATCCCAGCTGACATTGGACAGAGGCAGGGTACACCCTGGACAGGTCACCAGACTATCACAGGGCTGACACATAGAGACAGACAACCATTCACACTCACATTCACACCTACGGACAATTTAGAGTCACCAGCAGTGGGAGGAAGCTGGAGCACCCGGAGAAAACCCACACTGACACGGGGAGAACATGCAAGAAGAACAGCAGCTGAAAAACCGTCCCTTACTGTCCCTGGTATATGGCGTCCTCTGCTCAGAGGGTAAGAAGCTCCCGGACCTCATTTTTTTCCCCATCTTGCGAATATTTTCACCTCAAAGAAGAACAGCAGTTTCTTCATTCACCCTGGAGGCATGAAAGAAAAGTTTTCTTCACCAGCATTGCATGGGTTGAGTAATTGATGGACAAACAACTCCTTTAACATTTTACTAAATCTACATTTTGTCTGTTTCCAGGCTGGAGAAGGCTCAGGAGGAGAACCGGACGGTGGCCGTGGAGAAGCAGAACCTCGAGCAGAAGATGCGGGACGAGATCAACGGCGCCAAAACAGAGGCTCACAGGCTTCGAGAGCTGCGGGAGGGCGCTGAATGTGAACTCAGCCGCCTCAAATATGCTGAGGAAGAGCTGGTACAGGTAGGGCTCCCCTGACCGCCTCGTAGAAAACAGATTTGTCATTATTCAAATGTTTAAATGCCCAATATTTATGTATCCAACTCAAATGTCCGGTATATTCATTGATATAAATGTACATGTATTCAATAGTGCTGATAAAACACCTTAAAATGAAAAGATTAATTCATACTCTTCTTGTTAAGTTTCACAAAATAACCAC
Organism: Cephalopholis sonnerati; assembly: GCA_019142605.1. NCBI lineage: Eukaryota > Metazoa > Chordata > Actinopteri > Perciformes > Serranidae > Cephalopholis > Cephalopholis sonnerati. Next base: position 24,227,381 of record JAGQAX010000023.1, read on the forward strand.
AATATTTCCCCATTTCCCGTCACATAAAAAATACAGCACCCATATATCTCAGAGTTCCTCCCTGTAATGAGTTCTCCACTCACAGACTCACTCTGACACAGTTAATGCAGTTCATCTGAAATTCACCCTCACTTACAGCGTTTGATCGATGAGCTCATGGAAGGAGTTTTTAAATATTTGACGGTGAATTTAACCCGACTCTGGACCCTGATGTATCACGCTCCCGTCCTGCAGGTGCGGAAGGCCCTGAAGCGAGCGGAGAAGGAGATGCAGTCGGAGCGGTCGGTGCCTGAAGCTCTGCAGAAGTGGCTCCAGCTCACACACGAGGTGGAGGTTCAGTACTACAACATCAAGAAACAGAGCGCTGAGTTTCAGCTGTGCGTCGCCAAAGACGAGGTAACTTCATTTATTGATTTATTTATTAGACACGAAACAGTATAAAATAATTTACATCACGATTGCAGTGACCAAAATTTTCATGGTTATCAGTATTGTTGCTGAAAATTTTTAAAAAGCACTGATTCACACACTTGAATCTTTTCACCAAGTCTTATATTGGAAATCACACAAATTTGCACTTTTTCAGTCTCATTCTTGAAACGTTGTAAATCTGTGAGTAGATTTGCCCATAAAAAAAAAAATCTTGGTACTAAAAACCTACACTGGATTCATGAACCCCGCCGCAGGAAACTCAGATTTGATTGTAGACGTGTTCATGAGTGCCTATCGGTCATAAATTCAACAGCATACATCGCCGCCCATGAACAGCCAGTGACCACCATATATGGAGGTGATAATTACTATGGATAGGTTCATCCTGACGACCTGTTTGCATGGAGCAAACAAAGAGATAAAGAGAGAAAAAAAACTTGTCTGAGGCTGAGACTGAAGTTATTTTAGGTGAAGTGGGGCTGAGAAAAACATTTTACTGTATTCTTCTCTTGTAGTAGTGGTGTGACAGGGACAGGTAAATCAAAGGCCTGGAGGGAGGTAACGGGGGTCATTAACTTTGTGTCTACTGTTGTAAGAACCAACGAAAATGATTCGATATTAAACTTGATGCAAAAAATGCACATGTATACACAAAAGAACAACAGCTACAGGAGCTTTTTGTGATTTATTATTTTTATTATTATAATTCAACATGTAGAAAACATGTATTAAGAGATTTAAATAACTCATTCACATTTTTAAGAAACCTCATCTGAATGCTGAAATTCACGTGAATTTCCGTCTGTGAACAGTTTACATACGAATTCGTTCTGCCCACGTTTCAGGAATGAGACCCAGTGTTTGTGTGAACATTAAAATAATAAATATCGGCAATAACCAGGGTTGAAGAGTAATGGAATACAAGTAACTAAGTTATGTATTTAAAATACAGAATATGTGTAACTGGATTCTCCTATGGTTACAGTTTAAATTGGTTTTATTCTGAATACAGTTACAGTTATTTGCTCTAACACGTGTCCTAACTAAAGGCGATGCGGGTGAACGTCAGTTTGATTGTATTGTTTTCTTCTGGAATTTTTGCACTGGCCGCGAACGATGCATCGCTGCCATTTTGAGCTGGACTTTTGTCACACGCCCTGTTTCTGTTTATTCCTGTCGCTCCCTTTGAAAGCTCCGTAGTTGATCCCAGGGATTACTTCTACATGCGTTAACCTCATTATTAAAAACGCTGATGACATTTGATATGAAGATCTGACACTGTACATATGAAAAAAAAGAAAAAGCATTATAGATCCCCTGTAATATGTTGTGAAAACATTCAAATGAAAAAGATTATGTCTGTTAGAGAGTTAGCTGTATTTGAACTGCATAAACCTCTGAACAGCTGATAAACTAATTAAAATATAAATATAAAATAAAAAACAGTTTTTAATGAATACATTGGATTTCGGGTTCTATGCAAACTTTATTAAATCTATGAAACTGTGAAAGCGTACCTCACCTTAGGTTTGACTCTCTGAGACACTGCACACAGCTGCTGGAGACACTTTTATGTCCTGGGTGTTGACTGACAGGCGCCAACCAAATCAGACCGTACACCAGTTTTACACAGCCTGTCACAAAGTAAAGCACACAGAGCTGTGCGTGTCTCATCTCCTGCTCCTGCTCGTCTCCAGATGGTAACAGAGCAGTAAATCATGTTTACTGTGAGCACCAGTCAACCAGTGCAGGGCTGCAGAGAGAGTCAGTATCACACTGTTGTTTTACAGCTGTGTAACACAGCCGGGCCGACCTGTAGGAGCAGTAGCAGCAGCACTGCAGCAGCAGATGAGTAATTACAGTTTAAAATACATATTATTACTGTAATATTTTGTGTGGTCAGCTGAAGAGTGAGGGCAGTGTTCAAGTCAACACCTACAACAGATAAATGTGTCTCAGGAAGTTAAATGTGAATCAGGAAATTTGATATTAGTTCTCATCAGATAACATTTGAAGCCACCGGATTCATTTACTTTATTAGTATTTTTATTTTTTTTATTTCAACAGTTTAATATGAGCGTAATAAATAGGACTGCATGTTTTATTCTGGCTCTTATCTCTTTATAGAAGGTCAGCAGGGTTTATATAATTAATGCTTCCAGTTTTTAAATAAGTTTTTCTTAATAATGTGGCCAATTTATGCTCCTTTATTTATTTATTTTTACATGTTTTTCCACTGTATTTGGTTTCACTGAACAGTAGCAGCTCACACAGTCATCTTTAGTCGGGTAATTCTTGATGGATATTACTTCTGCTTATTTGTTTTTATAGACTTTTGTTTTGGTTTTCACTTGATACAAAAAAATCAGTAAATAATAATAAAAATTAAAAAACAGATTTAAACAAAAGAAGGGTGTTTTGGTAAAGACACATTCTCCACTTCTCCCAAATTTAAATTTAAATTTAAATTTAAATTATGTTTAATTTTGTTTCTGGCCAAACTTGATTAACTTTGGGGCCGTACACATGCCGCTACTTTAACAGCTGAAAACCGTGCGGTCGGATGCTGGGCGCTTCTCATGTGCATACTTTTAAGGGTGCGTCTGAGGTTGCTAAGCGACCACAACCAGCACCGTATCACGGCCACTTAGCAGAAATCCTGGAAGCAGAGCTGATCTTCTTCCAGATGCTGTTTTTATAAGTGTGTATTAGCCCAAAAATATTGTCTGTGAGACAGATGTAAAGCTCTGGCAGCCCTGCTCTAAAATGATGAACTTCTTTTCTATATTTATCACAGACTGATATTTACGGATAAAGGTAAAGATATCTGTCAGCTGTAATTGGTTGGTCCCCGTCACATGACATGCAGTACTGCATTCCAAAATAAGAATAATACTAATAATTTTATTTATATAGCACCTTCAAAAACAGAGTTTACAAAGTGCTTTGACAAACAAAGCAAAAAGCAGAATACTCAGTGGCAAATAACAAAAAGTCAGGCAAAACAGAGGCAAGATCAAGTTGGATAAAACGAGAAAAACAGAGGGCGAAGCCATGAAAATGAAAACACAAATGTCATGGTAAAGGCAAATGAGAGTAAAACCAGAAGAATTAAAAATATATGTATAAAAATATAATGATGATAATGATGAGGATGAGGGAAAAAAGATTTAGATATATCATTTAGATAAATAAAGAAATAAATTAACAGGTAAAAAATAAGGGCTTTACAACCTGTTATTTTATTTTTGTGATACAAAAACATTCGTGTCAGAGACCCTTAAAACCTTTTAAATTGAGTTGACATCCGACTCTAAATTACAGTGACTCAGGGGTCCTCAACATTTGTCAGGACGGCCTTTTTATGGAGCTGTTAAAATGATAATTATTGACATCATGGATTCCTCCGCAGTGACTCTGAGCACCCCCTGTTGGAGACCCACGGCTTAAATAATTCCAGTCAGAGTAATATTTGAATGTTTTGTGTGTTTTCGTCTCTCAGGCAGAGAAAATAAAGAAGAAAAGAGGTTCAGTGTTTGGAACGCTTCACGTCGCCCACAGCTCCTCACTGGACGAGGTGGACCACAAGATACTAGAAGCAAAGTAAGAAACTCACACAGACACACACACACAGATTAAATGTGACACAACAGTAGAGGTCAGATGTATCTGTGTGTGACGCCAAACATGACTAAAGGAGAATTCGTACTGGGATTCGTTGACATTATCACAAATCAGTGATGTCACCCAATCACAGTACGTACTGACAGGAAGTTTACAAGAGACGTGCTGGCATATTGTGATGACATGTTATCAATAGCTGTAGTGTTGTCTGCAGTGTGTGGTAGATGTCTTCATGGATCTCAAATAAAGAACCCACACACCAATAGACTCCGCAAACTACTTCAGAGATCCAATTAGATGTGATCATTTTTAAACATGTACTTAGCTGACCTGTTTTTGCCTGAGATATTACAGACCCAACCCAGACCCATGTCTGAGCGTTTCTTGTCCATAGGGACTTGGGTTGGGAACCAGAAGGTCTCCGGCTCAGGTCCCCATCTAGACCAAGTATGGAGCATAGACTGATAGCTGGAGAGGTGCCAGTTCACCTCCTGAGCACTGCCGCGGTGCCCTTGACCAACACACCGAACGCCCAGCTACACAGGGTCCCTTTGGCGCTTCCCGTGTGATCAGCGCTGATCACGGTTCCTCTCAAAGCCACTCGGGTGTTACACATAACGATAGGGCTCTGTTTGGACCCAAACAGAACTCACTTGACCATAATAAAACATGGACTTGAACCCGTACAGGTCCCAGGTTGGGTCTTGGGTCAGAGGGTCCAGATAGACTTGTGAAGACCTCTAGGGCAGTGGCTCCGAACTGTTGGTTGCGGTCTGAAAATGGGTCACAGGTTCATTCTGACATTACTGACAGACAGCTTCAAACCAGCTGGCCAAACGCGAGTATGACGCTAATGGTGCTTTCACATCTGCTAAGTGCGGTTCATTTGGGCAGGTGTGAACACAGCAATCGCACTCAGGTGCGCACCAAAACAACCGGACTGAGACCTTCTTGAAGAGGTGGTCCTAGTGTGTTTTATTTACCTCATAAATGTACTCCTCTGAATCTGCTGATACATTAAATGAGTCTTTTGGTGCCATCAAACACTGAGGCTATATCCACAAGACTTGTCTTTTTGAAACCGCCAAATAAAATGATCAGATTGCAACAGTGTTCTGTAAACATGGCGCCGACTTCAAGAATTCAGGCGTCAAAATGAAGCCGGTTCAAGCCACTGAAACGGCATAAAAAGGCTGCAGTATATCTGCCAGCCAGGAGATGGCACGCCACTAAAAACCGGAGCATACAGCTCTGAACCAGAGAAGAAGACGCGCGGTGTATACAAACGAAAGAAGAAGAAGATCCAGAACAAGCACGAATTCCAACACACGATGGAAAACGTAAACTTTGGTTTGGACTGACGATGAAGTCGAGCTGCTGCTTCGAGTCACGCCAGATTACAAAGCCAGCAAACTTCAACAAAATGTTGATTGGGAGTCATGTCAGTCGAAGTAGGTGGGGCTATGACATCATTGCCGGCCAAAAGTCGCGCATTGGCTGTACACACGAAGACGCAAAGGCGGCATCTTCAGATTTGTGCACTCTGGAACCCGGCTTCAAAAAGTTGCGGTTTCAACCTCCGAAAACGCCTTTTTCGTGTGGATGAAAGGCCGAACCGGTTAAAAACTTTGGCGAATTCACCCTGACACGGCCTGATGTGGACGGGCCCTGACGATGGTCACTTTGATTTGTTTGTTTAGTAGTTCTTTAAGTACGTTCTTCAGTACTCACTGCATTAGGAAACAAACAAAGCCGTGACATCATCTGACTGTACTGTGTCATGTTTTTACTGTCACATTTCAGAGGTCGACACTGAAAGTTTAATTCCAGATATATTTAATATATTCAGGAGTCGTGTATAATCCAGTCTCTGCTGCTGAGATAAAGACTTTGTGTTTAAAAGCCACAAAGAAATCACATAAACGAGAGAACAAAGTCAAATCTTCTGCATGATCACTTTAATAGGCACGAGTCCAATATCAGAATGTAACCAGGCCTGTGTGCCAAAACTGTCTCAATCCAGACGAGTCAAAGCAGAGACAGCTTCTTAACGCTGCGACGAGAATTAGAATCAGTATCAGAAACAGGATCAGGTACGACTCTAGCTCACTCAGCTGTGTGTGTGGTTTTTTTTTTTTTAGGAAAGCCCTGTCAGAGGTGACGGCGTGCCTGAGGGAGCGGCTGCACCGCTGGCAGCAGATTGAGAAGCTTTGCAACTTCCCTGTAGTTAATAACTCGGGGCTGCCGAGCCTGACGGCCAGCCTCTACTCAGACCACAGCTGGGTGGTCATGCCGCGGGTCTCGGTGCCTCCGTACCCCATTGCAGGAGGAGTGGACGACCTGGACGAGGACACGCCTCCCATCATTCCGCAGTTCACAAGTAAGTAAGAAGAGGGTTTTATATTAAAGCAGAAAATGTAGTGAAATAAATTCTAATATCATCGTCCCCTCCTCCTCCTCCTCCTCTTCGTCTCCCCAGCGGCCACGTTGATCCGGCCCTCGCTGACCCGCAGCAGCAGCCTGTGTCGTTCCCGCCGGAGCCTGATGAGCTCTCCGCAGTCCTCGCTGATGTCCCCGGACCCCGACCTGCTGTCCATGGCCAGCTCGTCCCTCTCCTATCGCCCCGAGGCAGACGACGAACATATCATGTTCAGCTCGGATAGGAGGGGGTATGTAGCGGTGGCCGGAACGCCGCGGAATGGTTTTACAGTTTGGACTCACAGGTGTTTTATCCAGACATTCACACTGATGCTTTCATCTTGGGGTTAAAAGGTGCCTTTTGCTGTCGGGTGCCACATAACGTGTGGAGGGTGCATGAATTACCTCCACTGCAACCTGCACATGACACACAGCTAGTTAATGTCTAACATAGTGGATTCATTCCTGCGCTTTGTCCCCAGTTCGTCTTACTAATGTGTCAGTAAAGACTAAACTCAGTCATGTTCATGTTAAATGCATGACAGGTAGTGGTCATTAACCAATGAAAAACAAAAAAAAAACAACCAGCAGGATTGTAAAATCTTTCCAAATGTGTAACTTTGAGAACTTAAAGAATATTTAACCCACCAAATCTCAATTACTCACCTTGTGTTACCATGAATTCAGGAAGGAAATTCACATTTTATCTTCAGTGAGCGAAGAATCCAAAAAAGAAAGAATCGAAAAACGGAGAAAATTCTTGATGAATTGAAGTCATAGGCCGCAGTTAGCATGTTAATTAAGCATGTGATTTTAGGACTCAAAAGCCACGTTTCCACCAAACACTTTCACTGAACCAACAGTAACCCTTCAGACATGGTACCTAGACCCTAGAGTTTCCACTGCAAACAGTACTCTTAAGTGTGGGCGGGTTTGTTGTCACTCACTGCTCCGTCCAGCACTCACTGTATTTCCTCATTATCAGTCTGCGGCTCGTTTATCGTCCACAGAACGAGGCTGCACGCCGACATTTTCAATACAAAATAAAACAGGCTGCAGTGAGAGTCTCTCTCCATGGGATATTTAAAAATAGTGGGTTTATGCATTTAGTCCTTCTCAGGCAAGCTCAGGGGTTTAGTGTTGCTGTAGGACACAGGAACAACGCTCCACGACGCTTTTTTTTTCTCCCAGTGAGGATTAGAATGTATGCAGTTCACATAATCTGGTCGAAATTAATATATATAAAAACTAAAGTGATGGTCAAAGTTGTCACAGTGAAATTTAAGGTGTGTTGATGGATTCACATTAACGTTCCACCTTAAAAGTTGCCGGCGGTCGGCCCAGTGAATGAAGTTATTTTTTCTCCGACTCCAGCTGCTGTGAGAGGCAGCAAAACATCCTTTCATTTTATAGTTCCAGTTTACTAATAAAACTCTCCACAGTATGAACAGTGGTTACATGAGCCTCAAAACCAGACACAACTCAGCCCTGAGCAGAGTGACCGTCCTCTACTGACCAATCAGACTGCAGTGTTCACAGCTCCACCTTTTAGTACCAGATCCTAATTATTACTCACCTATTATGTTGAATATGTAAAGAAAACTATGTTTTTCTCACATGCCTCCACAGTGAACGAAGAATCCAAAAACTTCTGATGAATAGAAGTCATAGGGGTCCATGTTTAACAACAGCAAAACTATATCAAAACATCTGTTTACGAACTCTCACACAACTCATGCAGTGTAATCTAAGCTTCATTTATCCGGCTGTATGCTCAGTACTACAACGAGGAACTGTACTAAAAGTGAAACTTACCTATGCCCTCTTCAGAGCCAGACTCCGTTGACAAAAACAGCAATTTTACCTCGCTGAACATGAGAGCTACTGGTCTACCGCTGCCTCAATCAGTTTGTCCTATTGTGTGACTCTGGTGTTTTAAAGGTTTAGTTTAGATTCACCACAGTCACAGAATAACACTGACCTGTTGAGGTGAAGGAAGAATTATCTCCCTTTTTGGATTCTTCGGTCACTATGGAGACAAAGTTTTCTTCACATATTCAGCGTAACATGAGGGAAGTATTTGATTTACAAATGATCATTTGGGGGGTGAAGTATTCCTGTAAGCACAGAGCACACAGCAGACGATACCGCACATCGCACCTTCGTTACAAGCAGAGAGACCGACCAGTTCTCCTCTGCTGGAATCAAACAGACTGGCCTTCAAAGATTTTTCTGTAAAATAGACATATTGACATATTGAGCCCCTCACAACGAAGAACAGGGCCACAAAAACCGGAGCTTCTCCTTCAGTTTATATTTTGATTAAGTCGTACAAATTCCCTAAAAAATGTGCAGTTAATCGCAATAACAAAACCAGCTGAGATGAAACGAGCCGCTTTAATTCACGTGATCATTTTTGTGATTTTGCTTTTTGGTTAGCTATAAAAATGCACCTCGAAACAGACGTCCACGCCAAATTATCTACATAAAAATGACAAAAAAAATTTCTTTCCTTTTCATTTAAGAAACTGTTCATTGCTGTAATTTGTTTCCTCGTCTTGTGTTGTGACCGCCGTGCGTCTGCTCTCCTCTTTCAGGGAGCCGGCTCAGGAGTGCAGCTCCGACACAGACTCTCTCAACTCTTCCATTGGCCGCAAGCAGCTGCACAACCCCTGCACACCGGGCTCGGACACCCCGTACCGCAAGATCTCCCGCGAGGAGCTGCTGCTGTTCAGCCAGACTCCAGAGCTTCCCTCGTCCACCCCCGCCACCTCCACCACCCACACCACCAGCAGCAGCAGCAGCAGCAGTCTCAGGGACTCCACGCCTCCTCCTCTGCCTCCCACTCCGGCCACCACGCCCTCCGGCCCGCCCTCCACCTCGCCGTCCCCGGCCTTGGAGCACCATCCGTTTGCACACAGAGGCTCGCCCGACCTCACCCGCATCATACCCGAGTCCCACAGCGCGACCTTCTCGCAGGGCAACGCCACCTCTCCGACGGGCAAGGGCGTGTACAACGGCATCCTGGAGAAGTCCTACAGCTTCGGCCAGCTGCCCGCGAGCATGCTGCCCAACGTGGGGCGTTACCCGTCTCTTACCTCCCTGGACTCGGAGGGCCGGAGCGTGGGGAGGGAACACAAGCTCCAGAGCACCTCCTCCCAGGACTCCAGCGACAATGGAGAGAAAATCAAGCGCTCCTCCTCTAAAATCAAAAGCTTATTTAAGAAGAAAAAATAAAACTTGCAGAGTGAGATAGTGTGTGAGCGAGAGAAATACAATATAAAGAGTTGTTTTAGCCCTAATACTAAAAAAAAGGACATCACTGAAAGCTAAAACGTTTCATTTTCTGTCATTATTTTCTTCTTTTGGTCGTCAAAGATGGAATGTAGCTCAGTCTGGGTGCCTTAAACGCCTCAGACTGGTAGCCTTATTTTTCAATAATGCCTTTTTATTTAGTTCACTCATAGCCTCACAGGGAAACCTGCACAGGTCAAGGAAAAGTCAATAAAAGGTCAAAGGTCATGATACTTTGTCATCCAGTCAGCCAAAACACATGACCTGCTCACAGTCTTCTGTTCATTTTGGTCCGAACCAAAAAGTCACCATATGTAAAGGTCTAAAGATGCAGTCCATAAGTGTGTACGTGTAGTACAGAATAATGTCCGCTGTTCGTACTGAAGGTATTTGAACCACACGTTCAGTAGTGACGGCATCACCAAACAAAAAAACAGCTCGTAAGATTTTTTTAAAGGGATTTTTTTAAAGTGTGTCAGTTACTCACCCTATGGTACGCTGAATCTGTGAAGAAAACTTTTGTTTTTCTCACATGCCTCCACAGTGAACGAAGAATCCAAAAACTGAGAAAATTTGTGATGAATTGAAGTCATAGGGGTCCACGTTTAACAACAGCAAAACTACATCCAAACATCTGTTTACAAACTCTCACACAACTTGTAGAGTGTAATCCAAGTTTCATTGATCCGGTCGTATGGTCAGGACGTCCCAAACACAGCTTGTTCGGACGAGGAACTAAACAGGAAGTGAAACTTATCTGTGCTCTCTTCAAAGCCAGACTCCATTGACATGAACAGTAATTTAACCTCACTGTTCACAGGAGCCTCTGGTCTACCGCTGCCTCTATCAGTTAGTTTGTGTTATTTTGTGACTTTGGTGAATCAAAAATAACCCTTTAAAACAAAATCGCACAAATAAAGGATCCTATCGAGGCAGCAGAGTTGTCACGATACTGTCATTTCAACTCATAACAGACCTGATAAACATTGAGGAAATAAAAAAACCCATTAAAATCAGGAAAGGCTCTCTGACAAAAGTACTTTTTAAGAAATGATTTAAAAGAGATCTTTGACTTGGTCGACCTGATTCCCCCAGGCAGACTGTTCCAGAGCCTCGGGGTCCTGACAGCAAACGCTCTGTCCCCTTTAGCTTTCAGCCAGATCTCAGACAAGAATCCTCTGCATGAGGACCTCAAAGTACGTCCTGGCGTGTATGGTACTAACAGGTCGGAGATATAACTGGGAGAGAGGCCATGAAGAGCCTTAAAGTAATCAGTAAAATCTTAAAATCTACTCTAAAATCTATCAATCGACTCCAGACTGTTCAGAATTCAGCTGCCAGAGCTGTGATGACATCACTCCAGTTTAGCCTCTTCACACTGGCTCCCAGTATGTTTTAGATTCAGGCAAGAAAAGAGGCTGTTGCAGTGATCTCAGATGTGAGGACAAAGAGGCGTGTAAATTATCTATGTTCAACACTATTTCCAATACCATGACGAAAAATTGATCTTAAAGGTATACATTTAAATTTTTTTTTATTCCAAGACAAATGCAACAATGCTGTAACACGACAACAACCTTGGTTAGTAGCAGAGGACAGAATGACTGTGGTAAACATGAACAATAATGTGTTCACATCAAACGTGATACGAAGTTTCATGTTGCGTTACTCACGAAAGTTTGAACGCCAGAATATTTTGTGTTGACTCGCCTCATATGCACGAGAAATTTCTGAGTCGATGAATGAACTTCCACCAGTACGTCCTTGGCGTTACACGTCCCCGTAGGATCGTGGTGTGAATTAGTTGCTGAAGTTAAAAATTTTCAACTTTTGTGAATAAGCGTATGACCCGAAATTGCGCTACTCGCTTAATTCACGCCACTTAATTCGCATATTTCACATCACCTCCATTGCGTCCAGCTGTTACCTCTCTCAGTGACAGCTCATCGGTTCAAACTGTAGTTAGAAACACCCTGGCTTAGTATCATTACTTTTAGCTTATCTCATTATTAGCTTGTAGCTAGCTTCTAGCAGTCCGGACTTCTCCGCAGAAGAAAGGATAGCGAGGCGTTCAGGTGCTGTTCACCAGCAGTGACTTTAGTGCCGTCTCCACCACAAAACAATAAAAGCGGCCTTCTCATGAGTCTAACTGTAACCCTGAGCTCATCTAGACACCTAACTCTACTGCTGTCATCACTGTTTGCCGCCTGCCTGCTGGTGTCACCATCACACCCTGAGAGAGTCATACACAATGAAGCACACATCACATACTCACTGCTTACCCACAAGGCCTCCGCCCTTAAAGGGAGAAAAGGGTGAGCCGGTAACACGGCTATTCAGAATAGATATGTGCTGATAAATTATATTTGGGACTACATTAGAAAGCAGTGGTAGACCAGCAGCTCCAGTGTTCAGCAAAGTAAAATTACTGTTTTTGGCTCTGAAGAGAGCGTAGATAAGTTTCACTTCCTGTTCCCTGTCAGAAAGGAATGTGTGTTTGGGAAGTGCTGATCATACGACTGGATAAATGAGACTTGGCTTACACTGTTTGAGTTGTGTGAGAGTTTGTAAACAGATGTTTTGATGTAGTTTTGCTGTTGTTAAACATGGACCCTTATGACTTAAATTCATCGAGAATTTCCTCTGTTTTTGGATTCTTCGTTCACTGTGGAGGCGTGCAAGAAAAACAAAGTTGTCCTCGTGAAATTAACGTTAACACTGGGTGAGTAACTGAGATCAGTGATGTGATGTGTTCCTTTAAAATCATTTGTCTTTCTAAAGCACCCTGACTTCTCCCCATTCAAATTATGGATTGCATCTTGCGTGTTTGAGTCCTAAACTCACGTACTTGATGAATTTCCTTTGGAAAAAAAAAAAAAATCCTGCTAAAAGTTTGTTGCACTACTGCTTTCCTGGTATTTTGGGAAAGAGCCGCTGCTTGCGGAGTACATATTGAATAAAGATATAGAGATGAGGGACGTGCATGGGCAGCAGCAGTGGAGATGCAGCACTTAATGCCAGAGCCAAAATTATGTGACACATCTTCAGTGCCGCCACTTATGTTGGTCTCAATATATATAAATATATATATATATATATATACTTTGTTTTCACATGATTATGTTCTTATAGATGTTTTTAAATAGATTTATATTGGTGGGGGTTCCTACTGTATGAAAGGAAGTTTATTGAATATGCAGATTTAACCCGCACCAGTCATTCTCCCTGTAATCTAGCTGTCCCTTAATACTTGATTAACTGTGTCCTGTAGCCATACCAACATACCATTTACATTCTTTGTCTTAAATACCCCCCCACTCCTTAAAAAAATTTGGTGTCACAACCAGATTTTGGTCAAATTGTCTGTGCAAATAATTCTTTTTGTGGTTGGAGTGCCATATTGACGCTGCGAGTGCCAGGAGGACTGTCTCTACTGTGACGACGTGGCCTCTGCCATCTTTGTTTCCAGGCTTTTTGTTTTTAAAGACAAACACTAAGGAACTATTTGATCCGGATCTGATCAATACACCAACACCTTCTCTAACCCCTCCCCCCCCTCACCACACACTAAGCTCGAAGCCGACCCACGCAATACGGCCCCGTTCCTGTTCCTCACCTCTGGGCCCGCACCGAGCGCACTGATGTCAAGAGCTCCTGCTTCACACTGTGATTTCTGCCTTCTTCCCTTCATCCTGGACCTGGCTGTCACTGCTGCAGTTCAACATGAGACGAGGGGGGGGAGGGGGTCATGTGACGACACAATGAAGTGTCGGGGGGGTGATGCCGCCGTGTACGAGGTGTGTCCGGGCGACAGGACGACGCGAGGATTCAGTGGCCTCTGTTTTTAAAGAAAAAAGTCTATATTTAGAAGTCTGTGGCAGTACAGCACACAATGAAGGAAACGAAAGACAGAACTGCAAGACGAGGAAATCTGAATGTTTACGAGACATTAGGGGTTTTTTGAGAACATTTTGTGTGTGAATATTTGTATACTGTAGAAGAATTAATAAAAAAAAAAGGAGGCATTGGAGATGTTTCAGAGTCGTGTTTGGGTTGGTTCAGATTATGCTGCAAACTGTGCCAAACACTGAAATACAGAAAAATGGCTCCGAGTTTTTTTTTTTTTTGAGTGTCAAAAAATTGGAATTTAACTTAAGAATTCGGTAATTATAGAATAATTTTTATGATAAAAACAGTGATGCCAAAAATGCAGTAAGCACAATTTTTTTCAGGAAAACTATTCTCACTTGTTACGAGATTCAGTTTATATTTGTGTCATTTATAGTTTTAAAGTATTGCTATGGTCATTATCACATTATTGGTTATTTTGTCTGTGACATCACCATCATTCTAAACCAATTGGAAAAATGCACTTATTGCGGTGTTCCTTGGCCCGACAGAATCCCAGATCTCCATGGGTCCAAGGCAGAGCGTCGTAACTATGTTTTGCCTTGGATTTTGTTGTTTCCGCAATTTTTGTGCCTCCATAGCCGTGGCCAGACGCATTATTTTTTCAAGATGTCGAACCCTCCAATTTTATGAATAGATGATCTCAAGAACGCCCTCATGGGAATTACTTCTAATTTGGCCCAAATGCCCGCTTGAACTCGACGACAAATTGGTAAGATTTGGTGGTCAAAGGTCACTGTGACCTCCCATCCATCTGTTTCCCATGAGAGAATTTCCTAAAATTTGGCACAAACACGTCAGATCAAAGGTCAAGGTCACTGTGACCTCATGTCTGTTTCATTCTCGTAAACACAATATCTCAAGAATGCCTTGAGGGAACGTCTTCAAATTTGGCACAACACAACCTTGATCTCAAGGATGGACTGATTAGATTTTGGTGGTCAAAGATCAAGGTCTCTATGACTTTTGTCTGTCTTATTCTTATAAACGCAGTATCTCCAAAAAGCCTAGAAGGAATTTCCACAAATTTGGCACAAATATCAACTTGAACTCAGCAGGGAACTGACTACATTTTGGTGGTCAAAGGTCAAGGGCACAGTGATCCTGAGTCTGTCTCATTCTTGTGAATGCAATATCTCAAGAAGGCTTTAAGAGAATTTCCTCATTTGGCACAAACATCCATTTGAACTCAACAATGAACATATTAGATATTTTCGGTCAGATCAAAGGTCAAGGTCACTGTGACCTCACAAACTTTTTTTTGAGCATAACTCAAGAATATGCTAATTTTGACCAAATTTTCAAAATTCAGTCATGAAGTTTCTACATTTTATATCCAAAAGGTCAAAGGTCAGCTTCACTGTGACATCATAATGTTCTGCAAAATCATTTGTCTGGTCATTACTCAAGGCCTTGACTCAGGAACAGAAGGGGTGTCAGTTGATCAGATGCTAATCTTGGGTGTCCATTTTGAAACTGTGCTAATTGTAGATTTTAATTGCTGGGGGAAGATGTGTGTGAAGCATCCATGTTTTAGAATTGTAGTGTCTTCGCAGCATCGTTACTGTCATGGCTACGAATGAGTCTGGTTCATGGACGAACACAACCATGAGTCAGTAATTCTATGTTCACTCTATTCTCTCTACAACAGTACAAAATTGAACCAGGAAATTTAGTCACAAGACAGAACAGATTTCCAAAGTTTAACTCAAGTCACAACCTAATTTTGACCATAATTGTAGTTACAGCGGTGAGCTTTTGTCTGGTAATGTGGCTTGCTATATATTTAGAAAAAGCAGATTTTGTAAGATAATAAGTTTATTATTGAATTTCTAACTGTCTCTAAGCATCGACATTTTCAGAATCTGTAATCCCGAGTCGTGACTTGTTTCCTACACAAAACCGTCCTGACCCTCCATTTGGAGCCCACATCCTCCTCACAGCGGAGCGCAGAACTGTGGGGAAAAATATCATTCTGACACCCCATTTGTCTTGAGAGAGGGGAAACCGTGATACACAGAAGAAAAGCATGCATGATTGCTTTATCAATATAAAGTGAATGTGATGAAACTTGAGTTGATGGTTCATCAATTCGGCACACTAGGAGGGGAGCGGGGACGTCTGCGGGTGATGAATGTGTTGTTTGGGCACTACTGTACACAGCAGCAGCCAACCTTATTGGCCCCCGCCCTGTAGGTGCAGTTACAGTGATGGCCACATGGTGGCAGCAGCGCATCAGGAGAAAGCCACCACATCAGCCACTCCCTGAGAGAGAAACCTACAGAGTCAGGGGATGTTTGCTGAAGACTGAGACACACCAGAATCAGATTTGTTTTTACTGCTCAGGTTTTTCATCAGGTATCTGACACTTAAATCTTTTTAAACATACTTTGAACCATATTTAAGACGAAGAAGATTTTGGAGCAAATCATCTGTTTCTTGATGAGCTATTGTAAGTATAAAGGTAAGCAGGATATATGTCGACTCACGCAGAGGCAGATTTTAATTAGAAATATGGTTATTAGAGTGAGTTAGGCTGTGACATCAGAATGTGGAATTTCACACAGAAGCAAGACTCATTTTGACAAAAAGAAATAAAAGGATGCATAAGTACATATTTTGTCACAATTCAGACCTCACAAATTAAAAAATCTATGACACTGTATGAGGACCTTTGAAGGACATGAACCTTGGTGCAATTTCTTAAAAAAAAAAAAAAAAAACGGGGGAAAAGGCAATGAGCAACTTGTTAAGAAATGTCCCACAAATTGCGAAAAAAAAAAATTCAGACTATTTAAAACTAACGAAACTATTTTTAAAAAAATGAAAAACTATAGCTTTGAGCTAAATCATATTTAAAAGAATTCTTATTACACATTAAGAATTAGTGGAAAGAATAATTGTGATAGCCAAACTGTCGTCGCTTTCCCACTCCCCCTCTAAAAATTGACTTCTTGTAAGGATACAAACTCAGATAATGCGACATCATTTTCAAATCCCAAGTATCCAACCCAGTAAATCCAACAAATTATTCAGTAGCTCAAAAATATATTCAGAGTGAAGTAAGTAACCACTCATGACCTTCTAATATCGAAGGCAATTTGCAAAAAAGTTGCATTCCCCAGCAACAAGCAACAGCCAAATCAGGAAGTGATTGCAAATTGATAAAAATATAACAACAATGCCAAACTGTGTATTATAAGGCATATTGTTCCGCATAAAATAAGGCTACTTTGAAGGGTTTTTTTTTTCCACTGTATCATCTGTAACAGCTGTGAAACATAAATTTTTGTTGTTTATTATCAATTATATATTGTATTAACCCTTTGAAACCTGGTTCTACACGATATCATGTAGTCATATTATAGTATACCCTTCAAAAGTGCATAAAAATGTCATAGTATAGCATGTCGTTCAAAATGGCATAAAAACGTCATAGTATAGCATGTCGTTCGAAAATGCATGAAAACGTCATAGTATAGCATGTCGTTCAAAATTGCATAAAAACGTCATAGTATAGCATGTCGTTAAAAATGGCATAAAGACGTCATAGTATAGTATGTCGTTCGAAAATGCATGAAAATGTCATAGTATAGCATGTCGTTCGAAACTGCATAAAAACGTCATAGTATAGCATGTCGTTCAAAATTGCCTAAAAACGTCATAGTATAGCATGTCGCTCAAAAGTGCATAAAAACGTCATAGTATAGCATGTCGTTCAAAACTGCATGAAAACGTCATAGTATAGCATGTCGTTCAAAAGTGCGTAAAAACGTCATAGTATAGCATGTGGTTCAAAATTGCCTAAAAACGTCATAGTATAGCATGTCGTTCGAAACTGCATAAAAACGTCATAGTATAGCACGTCGTTCGAAACTGCATGAAAACGTCATAGTATAGCATGTTGTTCAAAATTGCCTAAAAACGTCATAGTATAGTATGTCGTTCAAGACTGCATAAAAACGTCATAGTATAGCACGTCGTTCGAAACTGCATAAAAACGTCATAGTATAGCACGTCGTTCAAAATTTCATAAAAAGGTCATAGTATAGTATGTCGTTCAAAACTGCATGAAAACGTCATAGTATAGCAAGTCGTTCGAAATTTCATAAAAACGTCATAGTATAGCATGTCGTTCAAAATGGCATAAAAACGTCATAGTATAGTATGTCGTTCAAAACTGCATGAAAACGTCATAGTATAGCATGTCGTTCAAAATGGCATAAAAACGTCATAGTATAGGATGTCGTTCAAAATTTCGTAAAAACGTCATAGTATAGGATGTCGTTCAAAATTTCGTAAAAACGTCATAGTATAGCATGTCGTTCAAAATGGCATAAAAACGTCATAGTATAGCATGTCGTTCAAAATGGCATAAAAACGTCATAGTATAGCATGTCGATCAAAATTGCATAAAAATGTCATAGTATAGCATGTCGTTCAAAACGGCATAAAAACGTCATAGTATAGCATGTCGTTCAAAACGGCATAAAAACGTCATAGTATAGCATGTCGATCAAAAGTGCATAAAAACGTCATAGTATAGCATGTCGATCAAAAGTGCATAAAAACGTCATAGTATAGCATGTCGATCAAAAGTGCATAAAAACGTCATAGTATAGCATGTCGTTCAAAAGTGCATAAAAACGTCATAGTATAGCATGTCGTTCAAAATTGCATAAAAACGTCATAGTATAGCATGTCGTTCGAAACTGCATAAAAATGTCATAGTATAGTATGTCGTTCAAAACGGCATAAAAACGTCATAGTATAGCATGGCGATCAAAAGTGCATAAAAACGTCATAGTATAGCATGTCGATCAAAATTGCATAAAAACGTCATAGTATAGCATGTCGTTCGAAACTGCATAAAAATGTCATAGTATAGTATGTCGTTCAAAACGGCATAAAAACGTCATAGTATAGCATGGCGATCAAAAGTGCATAAAAACGTCATAGTATAGCATGGCGATCAAAAGTGCATAAAAACGTCATAAAAACGTCATAGTATAGCATGTCGTTCAAAACGGCATAAAAACGTCATAGTATAGCATGTCGATCAAAATTGCATAAAAACGTCATAGTATAGCATGTCGTTCAAAATGGCATAAAAACGGCATAGTATAGCATGTCGTTCAAAACGGCATAAAAACGTCATAGTATAGCATGTCGTTCGAAATCCCATAAAAACGTCATAGTATAGCATGTGGTTCAAAACGGCATAAAAACGTCATAGTATAGCATGTCGTTCAAAACGGCATGAAAACGTCATAGTATAGCATGTCGATCAAAACTGCATAAAAACGTCATAGTATAGCATGTCGTTCAAAACGGCATAAAAACGTCATAGTATAGCATGTCGTTCAAAACGGCATAAAAACGTCATAGTATAGCATGTCGATCAAAAGTGCATAAAAACGTCATAGTATAGCATGTCGATCAAAAGTGCATAAAAACGTCATAGTATAGCATGTCGTTCAAAAGTGCATAAAAACGTCATAGTATAGCATGTCGTCCAAAACTGCATTAAAACGTCATAGTATAGCATGTCGTCCAAAACTGCATTAAAACGTCATAGTATAGCATGTCGCTCAAAAGTGCATAAAAACGTCATAGTATAGCATGTCGCTCAAAAGTGCATAAAAACGTCATAGTATAACATGTCGATCAAAACTGCATAAAAACGTCATAGTATAGCATGTCGTTCAAAATTGCATAAAAACATCATAGTATAGCATGTCGTTCAAAACGGTATAAAACGTCATAGAATAGCATGTCGATCAAAACTGCATAAAAACGTCATAGTATAGCATGTCGCTGAAAAGTGCATAAAAACGTCATAGTATAGCATGTCGATCAAAATTGCATAAAAACGTCATAGTATAGCATGTCGTTCAAGGGTGCATAAAAACGTCATAGTATAGCATGTCGTTAAAAATTCCATAAAAACGTCATAGTATAGCATGTCGCTCAAAATTTCATAAAAACATCATAGTATAGCATGTCGATCAAAACTGCATAAAAATGTCATAGTATAGCATGTCGCTGAAAAGTGCATAAAAACGTCATAGTATAGCATGTCGATCAAAATTGCATAAAAACGTCATAGTATAGCATGTCGCTGAAAAGTGCATAAAAACGTCATAGTATAGCATGTCGATCAAAATTGCATAAAAACGTCATAGTATAGCATGTCGCTGAAAAGTGCATAAAAACGTCATAGTATAGCATGTCGATCAAAATTGCATAAAAACGTCATAGTATAGCATGTCGATCAAAATTGCATAAAAACGTCATAGTATAGCATGTCGCTGAAAAGTGCATAAAAACGTCATAGTATAGCATGTCGATCAAAACTGCATAAAAACGTCATAGTATAGCATGTCGCTGAAAAGTGCATAAAAACGTCATAGTATAGCATGTCGATCAAAATTGCATAAAAACGTCATAGTATAGCATGTCGTTCAAGGGTGCATAAAAACGTCATAGTATAGCATGTCGTTAAAAATTCCATAAAAACGTCATAGTATAGCATGTCGCTCAAAATTTCATAAAAACGTCATAGTATAGCATGTCGATCAAAACTGCATAAAAATGTCATAGTATAGCATGTTGTTCAAAAGTGCATAAAAACGTCATAGTATAGCATGTCGCTCAAAAGTGCATAAAAACGTCATAGTATAGCATGTCGCTCAAAACTGCATAAAAATGTCATAGTATAGCATGTTGTTCAAAAGTGCATAAAAACGTCATAGTATATCATGTTGTTCAAAAGTGCATAAAAACGTCATAGTATAGCATGTCGCTCAAAAGTGCATAAAAACGTCATAGTATAGCATGTCGTTCGAAATCCCATAAAAACGTCATAGTATAGCATGTCGCTCAAAAGTGCATAAAAACGTCATAGTATAGCATGTCGTCCAAAACGGTATAAAAACGTCATGGTATAGCATGTGGTTCAAAACTGCATAAAAACGTCATAGTATAGCATGTCGTTCAAAACCGTATAAAAACGTCATAGTATAGCATGTCGTTCAAAACTGCATAAAAACGTCATAGTATAGCATGTCGTTCAAAACCGTATAAAAACGTCATAGTATAGCATGTCGTTCAAAAGTGCATAAAAACGTCATAGTTTCGTATGTCGTTCAAAATGGCATAAAAAAGTCATAGTATAGCATGTCGTTCAAAATGGCATAAAAACGTCATAGTATAGCATGTCGTTCAAAATGGCATAAAAACATCATAGTATAGCATGTCGCTCAAAAGTGCATAAAAACATCATAGTATAGCATGTCGATCAAAACTGCATAAAAACGTCATAGTATAGTATGTCGCTGAAAAGTGCATAAAAACGTCATAGTATAGCATGTCGATCAAAATTGCATAAAAACGTCATAGTATAGCATGTCGATCAAAATTGCATAAAAACGTCATAGTATACTATGTCGCTCAAAACGGTATAAAAACGTCATAGTATAGCATGTCGATCAAAATTGCATAAAAACATCATAGTATAGCATGTCGATCAAAACTGCATAAAAACGTCATAGTATAGCATGTCGCTGAAAAGTGCATAAAAACGTCATAGTATAGCATGTCGATCAAAATTGCATAAAAACGTCATAGTATAGCATGTCGTTCAAGGGTGCATAAAAACGTCATAGTATAGCATGTCGTTAAAAATTCCATAAAAACGTCATAGTATAGCATGTCGCTCAAAATTTCATAAAAACATCATAGTATAGCATGTCGATCAAAACTGCATAAAAATGTCATAGTATAGCATGTTGTTCAAAAGTGCATAAAAACGTCATAGTATATCATGTTGTTCAAAAGTGCATAAAAACGTCATAGTATAGCATGTCGTTCAAAAGTGCATAAAAACGTCATAGTATAGCATGTCGTTAAAAATTCCATGAAAACGTCATAGTATAGCATGTCGCTCAAAAGTGCATAAAAACGTCATAGTATAGCATGTCGTTCGAAATCCCATAAAAACGTCATAGTATAGCATGTCGCTCAAAAGTGCATAAAAACGTCATAGTATAGCATGTCGTCCAAAACGGTATAAAAACGTCATAGTATAGCATGTGGTTCAAAACTGCATAAAAACGTCATAGTATAGCATGTCGTTCAAAAGTGCATAAAAACGTCATAGTTTCGTATGTCGTTCAAAATGGCATAAAAAAGTCATAGTATAGCATGTCGTTCAAAATGGCATAAAAACGTCATAGTATAGCATGTCGTTCAAAATGGCATAAAAACGTCATAGTATAGCATGTCGTTCAAAACGGCATAAAAACGTCATAGTATAGCATGTCGTTCAAAATTTCACAAAAACGTCATAGGATAGCATGTCCTTCAAAATTTCATAAAAACGTCATAGTATAGCATGTCGTTCAAAACGGCATAAAAACGTCATAGTATAGCATGTTGTTCAAAAGTGCATAAAAACGTCATAGTATAGCATGGCGTTCAAAAGTGCATAAAAACGTCATAGTATAGCATGTCGTTAAAAATTCCATGAAAACGTCATAGTATAGCATGTCCTCCAAAACTGCATTAAAACGTCATAGTATAGCATGTCGTCCAAAACTGCATTAAAACATCATAGTATAGCATGTCGCTCAAAATCCCATAAAAACGTCATAGTATAGCATGTCGCTCAAAAGTGTATAATAACGTCATAGTATAGCATGTCGTTCGAAATCCCATAAAAACGTCACAGTATAGCATGTCGTTCAAAAGTGCATAAAAACGTCATAGTATAGCATGTCGTTAAAAATTCCATGAAAACGTCATAGTATAGCATGTCCTCCAAAACTGCATTAAAACGTCATAGTATAGCATGTCGTCCAAAACTGCATTAAAACATCATAGTATAGCATGTCGTTCGAAATCCCATAAAAACGTCACAGTATAGCATGTCGTTCAAAACAGCATAAAAACGTCATAGTATAGCATGTCTCTCAAAAGTGCATAAAACCGTCATACTATAGCATGTCGTTCGAAATCCCATAAAAACGTCATAGTATAGCATGTCGTCCAAAACTGCATAAAAACGTCATAGTATAGCATGTCGTCCAAAACTGCATTAAAACGTCATAGTATAGCATGTCGTCCAAAACTGCATTAAAACGTCATAGTATAGCATGTTGTTCAAAAGTGCATAAAAACGTCAGAGTATAGCATGTCGCTCAAAAGTGCATAAAAACGTCATAGTATAGCATGTCGATCAAAACTGCATAAAAACGTCATAGTATAGCATGTCGCTGAAAAGTGAATAAAAACGTCATAGTATAGCATGTCGATCAAAATTGCATAAAAACGTCATAGTATAGCATGACGATCAAAATTGCATAAAAACGTCATAGTATAGCATGTCGATCAAATTTGCATAAAAACGTCATAGTATAGCATGTCGATCAAAATTGCATAAAAAAGTGATAGAATAGCATGTCGATCAAAACTGCATAAAAACGTCATAGTATAGCATCTCGATGAAAATTGCATAAAAACGTCATAGTATAGTATGTCGTTCAAGGGTGCATAAAAACGTCATAGTTGAGCATGTCGTTAAAAATTCCATAAAAACGTCATAGTATAGCATGTCGCTCAAAATTTCATAAAAACATCATAGTATAGCATGTCGATCAAAACTGCATAAAAATGTCATAGTATAGCATGTTGTTCAAAAGTGCATAAAAACGTCATAGTATAGCATGTCGATCAAAACTGCATAAAAACGTCATAGTATAGTATATCGCTGAAAAGTGCATAAAAACGTCATAGTATAGCATGTCGATCAAAATTGCATAAAAACGTCATAGTATAGCATGTCGTTCAAAAGTGCATAAAAACGTCATAGTATAGCATGTCGTTAAAAATTCCATAAAAACGTCATAGTATAGCATGTCGCTCAAAATGGCATAAAAACGTCATAGTATAGCATGTCGTTCAAAATTGCATAAAAACGTCATAGTATATCATGTCGCTCAAAATGGCATAAAAACGGCATAGTATAGCATGTCATTCAAAACGGCATAAAAACGTCATAGTAGAGCATGTCGTTCGAAATCCCATAAAAACGTCATAGTATAGCATGTCGTTCAAAACGGCATGAAAACGTCATAGTATAGCATGTCGTTCGAAATCCCATAAAAACTTCATAGTATAGCATGTCGATCAAAACTGCATAAAAATGTCATAGTATAGCATGTCGTTCAAAACGGCATAAAAACGTCATAGTATAGCATGTCGATCAAAACTGCATAAAAATGTCATAGTATAGTATGTCGTTCAAAATGGCATAAAAACGTCATAGTATAGCATGTCGATCAAAACTGCATAAAAATGTCATAGTATAGCATGTCGCTCAAAATGGCATAAAAACGTCATAGTATAGCATGTCGTTCAAAATTGCATAAAAACGTCATAGTATAGCATGTCGATCAAAATTGCATAAAAACGTCATAGTATAGCATGTCGATCA
This sequence comes from Cephalopholis sonnerati, assembly GCA_019142605.1. Classification (NCBI taxonomy): domain Eukaryota; kingdom Metazoa; phylum Chordata; class Actinopteri; order Perciformes; family Serranidae; genus Cephalopholis; species Cephalopholis sonnerati. Next base: position 24,251,553 of record JAGQAX010000023.1, read on the forward strand.
AAATTGCATAAAAACGTCATAGTATAGCATGTCGTTTAAAAGTGCATAAAAACGTCATAGTATAGCATGTCGTTCAAAATTGCATAAAAACGTCATAGTATAGCATGTCATTCAAAACGGCATAAAAACATCATAGTATAGCATGTCGTTTAAAAGTGCATAAAAACGTCATAGTATAGCATGTCGTTTAAAAGTGCATAAAAACGTCATAGTATAGCATGTCGTTCAAAATTGCATATAAACGTCATAGTATAGCATGTCGATCAAAATTGCATAAAAACGTCATAGTATAGCATGTCGTTTAAAAGTGCATAAAAACGTCATAGTATAGCATGTCGTTCAAAACGGTATAAAAACGTCATAGTATAGCATGTCGTTCGAAATCCCATAAAAACGTCATAGTATAGCATGTCGTTCAAAATTGCATAAAAAGGTCATAGTATAGCATGTCGTTCGAAATCCCATAAAAACGTCATAGTATAGCATGTAGTTAAAAACGGCATTAAAACGTCATAGTATAGCATGTCGATCAAAACTGCATAAAAATGTCATAGTATAGCATGTCGTTCAAAACGGCATAAAAACGTCATAGTATAGCATGTCGTTCAAAACGGCATAAAAACGTCATAGTATAGCATGTCGATCAAAACTGCATAAAAATGTCATAGTATAGTATGTCGTTCAAAATGGCATAAAAACGTCATAGTATAGCATGTCGATCAAAACTGCATAAAAATGTCATAGTATAGCATGTCGCTCAAAATGGCATAAAAACGTCATAGTATAGCATGTCGTTCAAAATTGCATAAAAACGTCATAGTATAGCATGTCGATCAAAATTGCATAAAAACGTCATAGTATAGCATGTCGATCAAAATTGCATAAAAATGTCATAGTATAGCATGTCGCTCAAAATGGCATAAAAACGTCATAGTATAGCATGTCGTTCAAAATTGCATAAAAACGTCATAGTATAGCATGTCGATCAAAATTGCATAAAAACGTCATAGTATAGCATGTCGATCAAAATTGCATAAAAACGTCATAGTATAGCATGTCGTTTAAAAGTGCATAAAAACGTCATAGTATAGCATGTCGTTCAAAATTGCATAAAAACGTCATAGTATAGCATGTCATTCAAAACGGCATAAAAACGTCATAGTATAGCATGTCGTTTAAAAGTGCATAAAAACGTCATAGTATAGCATGTCGTTTAAAAGTGCATAAAAACGTCATAGTATAGCATGTCGTTCAAAATTGCATAAAAACGTCATAGTATAGCATGTCGTTCGAAATCCCATAAAAACGTCATAGTATAGCATGTCGTTCAAAACGGTATAAAAACGTCATAGTATAGCATGTCGTTCGAAATCCCATAAAAACGTCATAGTATAGCATGTCGTTCAAAATTGCATAAAAAGGTCATAGTATAGCATGTCGTTCGAAATCCCATAAAAACGTCATAGTATAGCATGTAGTTCAAAACGGCATGAAAACGTCATAGTATAGCATGTCGATCAAAACTGCATAAAAATGTCATAGTATAGCATGTCGTTCAAAACGGCATAAAAACGTCATAGTATAGCATGTCGTTCAAAAGTGCATAAAAACGTCATAGTATAGCATGTCGATCAAAAGTGCATAAAAACGTCATAGTATAGCATGTCGATCAAAAGTGCATAAAAACGTCATAGTATAGCATGTCGTTCAAAAGTGCATAAAAACGTCATAGTATAGTATGTCGTTACAAATTCCATAAAAACGTCATAGTATAGCATGTCGTTCAAAATGGCATAAAAACGTCATAGTATAGCATGTCGTTCGAAATCCCATAAAAACGTCATAGTATAGCATGTCGTTCAAAACGGTATAAAAACGTCATAGTATAGCATGTCGTTCAAAATTGCATAAAAACGTCATAGTATAGCATGTCGTTCAAAATTGCATAAAAACGTCATAGTATAGCATGTCGTTCGAAATCCCATAAAAACGTCATAGTATAGCATGTCGTTCAAAACTGCATAAAAACGTCATAGTATAGCATGTCGTTCAAAATGGCATAAAAACGTCATAGTATAGCATGTCGATCAAAACTGCATTAAAACGTCATAGTATAGCATGTCGTCCAAAACTGCATTAAAACATCATAGTATAGCATGTCGCTCAAAATGGCATAAAAACATCATAGTATAGCATGTCGTTCGAAATCCCATAAAAACGTCATAGTATAGCATGTCGCTCAAAAGTGCATAAAAACGTCATAGTATAGCATGTCGTTCGAAATCCCATAAAAACGTCATAGTATAGCATGTCGTTCAAAACGGCATAAAAACGTCATAGTATAGCATGTCGTTCGAAGTCCCATAAAAATGTCATAGTATCGCATGTCGCTCAAAAGTGCATAAAACCGTCATACTATAGCATGTCGTTCGAAATCCCATAAAAACGTCATAGTATAGCATGTCGATCAAAACTGCATTAAAACGTCATAGTATAGCATGTCGTCCAAAACTGCATTAAAACATCATAGTATAGCATGTCGCTCAAAATGGCATAAAAACATCATAGTATAGCATGTCGTTCGAAATCCCATAAAAACGTCATAGTATAGCATGTCGCTCAAAAGTGCATAAAAACGTCATAGTATAGCATGTCGTTCGAAATCCCATAAAAACGTCATAGTATAGCATGTCGTTCAAAACGGCATAAAAACGTCATAGTATAGCATGTCGTTCGAAGTCCCATAAAAATGTCATAGTATCGCATGTCGCTCAAAAGTGCATAAAACCGTCATACTATAGCATGTCGTTCGAAATCCCATAAAAACGTCATAGTATAGCATGTCGTTCAAAACGGCATAAAAACGTCATAGTATAGCATGTCGTTCGA